>CAUYRT010020866.1:0-23316 GCA_963574885.1 Lepilemur ruficaudatus
TTACTGTACTTTGATGCTTAGAATTTCTCTTGTGTTTCATTACTGTGTCTGTCTATTTGCACCAATTCTACACTGGTTTAATTATGAAGGCTTTGTCGTATTTTAAATGTCTGGTAAGCCTGTAATCCCAGCACTCTGGGAAGCTGAGGTGGGAGGATCATTTGAGTTCAGGAGTTCAACACTAGCTTGAACAAGAGTGAGACCCCCGTCTCTACTAAAAATAGGAAAAATTATCCGGGTGTGGTGGCACACACTTGTAGTCCCAGCTACTTGGGAGGCTGAGGCAGGAGGATCACTTGAGCCCAGGAATTTGAGGTTGCTGTGAGATAGGCTGATGCCAAGGCACTCTAGCAAGACTCTGTCTCAAAATAAATAAATAAATACATAAATATCTGACAAGACTGACCCCTCCTCATTGCTCTTTTTTTCATGGCTTTCCTGGGTGTTCTTGTTTATTTTTTTCCATATGAACCTAAGAATCAATTTTTCTAACTAAAAAACCAAACCAAATTTAAAAACAACCTGTTGGCATTTGTATTGGAATTATGTTATATTTACAAATTCATTGAATATGTCTTTCATTTGTTTATGTCTATTTGTGTCTTTGGGGCCTACTGTGTTTTTCTCATAGCTTGTACATATTTCTTTTTAATTTTATACCTAGGTGTTTTGTAATTATGGTTAGTATTACAAATTTAATCTTGATGTTCTCTTCCATATTATTTTCTGACTGGTTCTTCTTTGTATCTGTGAAACCTATTGTTTCTATATATTGCTTTTTTATCCGGCTACCATATGGAATCATCTTTTTGGTTGTGATAGTTTTCCATTGATTTGCTTCCATTTTCTGGATCTTCCATTATACCATTTACAATTCTCTTACATCTAATTGCTTTTGCTTGTAAAAATGCATTGGCAAAGACCTTCCACACCATGTTAAATGTTACAGTAATGGTGAGCATCCCTGTCTTGTCTCAGACATTAGCAGAAATACCTCCAGTTCTTTCCCACCAAAATAGTAAGATGCTGACAAACAAGATGCTTTATGATGTCAAGAAAATATTCTTCTATTCCTCTTTCGAAAATACTTTTTTCTCTTTTTAAAATAGATTTAGGAGGTACAAGTTGAATTCCATTACATGTATTTATTGTATAGTTGTGAAATCTGGGCTTTTAATGTACAAATAGTGTACATTGTACCCCATAGGTAATCTTTCAGCCCTCGTCTGCTCCCACTGTCCCCCCTTTTGAGTCTGAGTAATGTCCATTATACCACTCTTTGCGCCTTTGTGTACCCATGGTTTAGCTCCCACTTGTAAGTGAGAACATGCAGCATTTACTTTTCTGTTCCTGAGTTATTTCACTAAGGATGATGGCCTCCATTTCCATCTAAGTTGCTGCAAAAGACATTATTTCATTGTTTCTTATTGCTGAGTAGTACTCCATGGTGTGTGTGTGTGTGTGTGTGTGTATCATATGAAAATTATTTTTGTCAGGTACATATCTTGAATTTTTTCAAATTATTTTCCAGATTGTCTTATGAAGATAATCACAAGACTTTTCTTCTTAGATATAATAATATTAACTATATCAATGAATTCCTAACATTGAACCATCTTTGCATTCCCAAAATAATTTCCACTTAGTCATGCATCTTGTGCTATTTCATTCCATTTGCTAATATTTTATTTAGTATTTTTGCCTTCATATTAACAAGTGAGATTAGTCTGTAGTTTTCTCTTTTGTATAATCTTTACCAGATTTTAGTTTCAATGTTATATTTATTTCATTAAAAATTTTTGAAGTTCTTTTTCTGTGCTTTGCAATAGAATTGGGATTAGAGGTCTTTTTAAAGAATCCCATTTTAGGCTGGGCGCGTTGGCTCACACCTGTAATCCTAGTACTCTGGGAGGCCAAGGTGGGTGGATTGCTCAAGGTCAGGAGTTTGAAACCAGCCTGAGCAAGAGTGAGACCCCATCTCTACTAAAAATACAAAGAAATTAATTGGCCAACTAAAAATATATAGAAAAAATTAGCTGGGCATGGTGGTGTATGCCTATAGTCCCAGCTACTTGGGAGGCTGAAGCAGAAGGATTTCTTGAGCCCAGGAGTTTGAAGTTGCTGTGAGCTATGTTGATACCACGGCACTCTATCCCGGGCAACAGAGTGAGACTCTGTCTCAAAAAAAAAAAAAAAAAAAGAATCCCATTTTAAACCATCTTGGATACTTTTAAGAAGATTTTTAAAATATATATATCCTATCCAGTATTTTAGTTGCTTTCATAAAAATGGTTGATCTAAATAAGTGATTTCTTCATTTTCCTGGGGAAAAAACTTCTACTTTTCTTTACTTGATTTGTTCCTTCTAATTCTTCAAGACTTTGTTTAGTTATCCTCTCCTCTAAAAAGTCTTCTCTGAACTCCCTAGATTGTGCTAAGTGCCTCTTTTTTGGGCTCCTACTGAACAGTTCTCATTCTTACAAATCTATATAATATTGAAATAATCCATTAATAGTATCATTATCCCCCATTAGACAAAAGTTTCTTGAGGATGGAGATCCTGTATTGCCTCAACTTTTTACCTGCCAGTGTCCACCAAACACAGTGCCTGACATGCAGTAAGAGCCTCAATAAATATTTGATAATCTGATCTTTGATCAGACTACACCCCCCCACACACACACACATACACACACATACACATCTGTTTTTCCTCCAGTTCCTATCTTTGTAAATGGCTCCTCAATTCATCCAGGAGCTCACAGCAAAAATCTAGGAGTCCTGCCAGGCATGGTGGCTCATGCCTGTAATCCTAGCACTTTGGGAGGCCAAGGCGGGTGGATTGCTCAAGGTCAGGAGTTCGAAACCAGCCTGAGCATGAGCGAGACCCCATCTCTACTAAAAATAGAAAGACATTAATTGGACAACTAAAAACATATATAGAAAAAAATTAGCCAAGCATGGTGTCACACGCCTGTAGTCCCAGCTATTTGGGAGGCTGAGGCAGGAGAACTGCTTGAGCCCAGGAGTTTGAGGTTGCTGTGAGCTAGGCTGATGCCATGGCACTCTAGCCTGGGCAACAGAGTGAGACTCTGTCTCAAAAAAAAAAATCTAGGAGTCCTTGGCCACTGTACCCCTCTTCTCTAGCTTATAACCAATCACCAAGTCCTATCTCAATTCTGACATTAAAATATTTCAAACTCATCTGCTTCTCTTTCTGTGGCCACCACCCAAACCCAAGCACCCATTGTTTCTTGCCTATATCACTTAGACTGCTGTTTTCCCTATTTTAATCCTAGCCTTGGCCTCTCTGCAATCCATTCTTCCTCAGAAAGTTAAAATGATCCTTTAGAAACACAGATGTGGTCATGTCGCTTGCATGAAATCTGTATCAATAGTTTTCTATTATTTTGGGATACAGTTCAGAATCCTTAACATGTCCCTCAAGACCCTACCTGATCTGGAGCCTGCCTACGTTTCCAGCCTCAACTTGTGCCCTTTACCTCCTTATAATTCTGGCCCCTTTTTCTTCTTCCACCTTCCTAAGCTTTTCCCTCTCAGGGTCTTTGCATACCTCGACTCTCCTCCATTTGCTGGAAGGCACACTTCCTACAGGTGTTTCATAACTTTGATCTGGTTACTTCCACCCATCCTCTAGGTCTGTGCTCACAAAAGCTTGTCTTGACCTCTCAGCCAGAATGAGGTCCTCTACTGAACAGTCATACCCTCCACACTTTTTATCTCAGTTCACTAGGGCTGCTATAACAAAAGTACCATATACTGGGTGACTTATCAAAAACAGAAATTTACTTCTCACAGTCTTGGAGGTTGGGAAGTCCAAGATCAAGGTGTTGGTGTTTGGTGAGGTCCCTCTTCTTTCTCATAGACAGTGTCTTCTTACTGTGTCCTCACATGGTGGAAAGGACAAGGGTATCTCTTTTATAAGAGCATAATCTCATTCATAAGGGCTCTGCCTGCATGACCTAATCACCTCCCCAAAGCACCACCTCCAACACCATCAGCTTGGGGATTAGGATTTCAGCATATGAATTTTGGGAGGATACAAACATTCAGTTCATCGCACTTCTCCTTTATAGAGCTCATCACTATTGTGATTATTTAGGCATTTTGGATGACTATTTAATGTTTGTTTCTCATAGTAAATTATAATTTCTCTAGTGGCAAGAATTGTGTTTATTTTATTTTTAGCTCAATCTTCAGCATCTATCATAACAAACAACACAGTAACAACATTTAATAAGTATTTGTTGAATGAATGGATGAATTCATCAATCAATCAAAGAATCAATGAATGAAAAAAGAACTAATTATTGAACTTTGGGCAGAAGCCTGAAGGAGCAAATGCTCTACTTGCCCTCCAGAGGGCGACATACTCCTGCTAGAAATAGCATAGGGGCAGCAGAGCAGAAAATTTTCAAATCTACTGTAACTTGTTTCTCAAGCCCCTGAAAAGTATTGACAGGATCCTTGTTTTTTGTTTGTTTTGCTTTGTTTTGCTTTTTTCTTTTGAGTAGTAAGACTCTCCAGATCAGTCTGGACGACCCAATGGTACCAAACAAGTGAGTATTTCCTCTGTTAAATTTCCCTCCCATGGATAATCTTAAAAACTCTCCTACTAGAGTTTGTACACTTCAGTCTTGGTTTGCCAGGTAATTTAGGTGTAAATGCCTACATTATTTGAAAAACAGTATCATGCATATGTAATTTCAATATTATCATTAACATCGTTATTTGTATTTTTACTCTAATTTTTTTTTCAAAATCCCTCAGGCAATCTTTCTCAATGAAGACCCAAATGTTTTAAAGTTATGCTGATAGTGGAAAATATTGGTGGCTTGTGGGGCCAAAAAATAATAAAATATTGATGAAAAGCTGATTTTTAATAATCAGTAATTTTTAAATTTCCCCAAGCCTTAGGGAAAGTTGAATAGAAAAAGATTAGAGTTTGACTATTGAGAGCATGCCTGCCTCTGAGCAGCTTCTGAAAGCAGTCCTTGTTTAATGCTGGTGGCAAGTCTTGGGAACTATCCCTGCTGCACATTAATACTGTTCTTTTCTTTGCTGAAATACTCTTTGTAGTACAAGCCTTAAGCATATGAAAAGTTGCGTGAGGCTTACACTATATTTCTTCTGAATTTTCTTTGTCTTTGCTCTAGTTCCAAATCTTCCTTTTCAATTTTTCCTTTCAATTTTTCTATGTCCTGGTCTCTGAGTCTGAAAAAGATGCCCTTCTCAGACTCAGGGACCAGGACTAGAGGCATTTCACTATTCCTGTCCTTGGGAGATCAGTTCACTTTGGCTCAATTCTGTTCGCATTTATCAAATACCTATTGTGTGTTTGGAACTGTGCTAGGGTGGAGGAGATGAGTGCAGGAAATCTAAGTCTCTGTCCTAAAGGTGCTTACAATGCAACTGAGAGGATGAGACATTTGGTAACTTCCTTGAACAAATATAAAATAATGCAAAGATGACTTATCAACATTTACCTAGTTTACTGAACCGCTTTTCACAAATGTGGTCTAGGTTTTGTGAAATTAACCTTTCAGCTAGATATTGTTACTCAATCCTGTTGTACAGATCAGTAAACTGAGACTTAGGTAATGTGACTTGCTTCAACAGGTAAAGTAACTAGAGCTACTATCAGAACTGGGACCTTGGCCCCTTTAGTGTTTGTGTCATATTACATTGTTTCTGAATATGAGGAATGTGCTATAAGTGATAGAACTAAAAATTGAAGAAATTCAAAGTAAAGGAAAATATACTATTCTATTAGTGAGGGAAAACTATTTTTCCTAACTAGTCTGACACTTGATCTTCTTTTTTTTTTTCACTCTGCACTGTTTCGAACTCCTGACAACTCTGCACTGTTAATGTTGACTGATTCCTCTCTCTCCTTCACTCTTAGGGTATCTCAAATTCCCTGTTGGTTCTTTTCTTTTTCTTTGGTGATGGGAGGACTTATCTGGAAGGAATCCCTTCTTATTTAAGTCACCTTTCTCTAGGAACACTATGTCAGGGAAACCTTACCATCAACATTAGCCAAGCAGCCCTTAAAGGAGAAGGATATGTCCACTGAGACAGGAGAATATTTGATGAGTTCGGGCCAGAGGCCAGAAAACTGTTGTGAAAGGCTTCATGTTACCACTTAGAAGATTGCAAGGCGGAATTCCTCTCCTCCAGCACACTGTCCCTCTAGAGGATCCTCTCAAATTCAGGAGCGGGTTTGGAGCCAGTAGGCAAAGAAAGGAGTTTTTCACGCCAATAAAAAAGAATTGCACAAAAGCCTGTGGCCATTGGCTACTGGCAAGGCTCAAAGGGCAAGACACCCAGGTCTGTAACCCGGGACACCTCCGTGGCACCTAACTTTGGAGTCTGGATACTAATACGCATTGAACAGCGATAGCAGCCATCATTACAAGCAAAACATCATTATCAAATTACCAGTTCAAGTTTATGCCAAGGTCTGAAAATAGGAACACTAGTCTTACTGTCAATTAACATCACCTGATGAACTCTTCTTGAGTGCAGAACCAGAATTAGCAGGAGAGAGAAGAAAAAATAATGACATAAAACTTTTGCGGGAGACACAGCACACTAAAAACACAAAACTCATGGAATCGCTTGTAACCAAAACAAGAAGAACAGAAATAACCAACCAAAATATATAGAGATGGAATCTGAATATTGAATGCAAGATTCATAGGCTGTGATCAAAACATAACTGTATTTTTTGTCTTTTACCATTTTAAAAAATTTTTTATTGGTGGGGAGAGTAATCTTCTCCTGCTCCTGAATGGAAAACTGGGCAGATTCTCTAATTCTTTGGTTTGCTCTTAGATAATTGACAGTCCCTTAAGTATCAGTCACTTCAAATCTGATATACAGTCTCAACTCAGTAATTAGAATATTTCCACTACAAAATGATAATGAAATACTTCAGTCTTCATTCTAAGGTACTAGTCTAAGACTCCTCTTCCTCATCCTCCATGGAAGGCATGTGGCTGGCGGCTGCCTTCAGCTTTCTCCTCAACTGACCTCCTCCCTCACTAGCTAACTGCTTTGGGTGTGCTTGTGTAGAAATGGGAGGAGGCGGGATAGCTAAGGAGATAGAGTAATTCTTCTTTGGTGGTGTAGGTCTGTACTACCTGAGTCTGGTGGTGGTTAAAGCTGATTCTTTTTCTTGAAGGGAGCTTTTAAAGGTTCTTTGGAGATTCCAATCATCAGAGATCTCTCACTTGAGTCCCTTTGGCCTAGACCAAAACAAGTGGTTGCCTGTGACAGACTCTGTGGATTGTAGAATTCCTGTATTCATCTCTAGCTTCTGGCCGCTGGGTCCCTCCGTACCTCTAGGCAGCCCTTTTGAATAGACCAAAGACATCCATGTTGGATGTCTTCTGTGTAGTCTACATCTGGTCATGGAAACATTTATACATTTGTCATCCCTGTTGGGTGTCTAGACAGATCCCAAGGCAACCACCTCTACTTTGTGACTACACCCTCTTTAATTTATTGGCAAGAGTTGGTGCTCTTGCCTATCTCTGTTTTACAACTATGGGGAACAATTTCCAAGCTCTCTAGTCCCACAGAAGCCCCTCTTCAGACTTGAGTAGAAGAAAGCAGCACCAGCCCTTCCTCTCTGTCTGGGTGGGTGGAGAACAGGGACTCACCGCATATACAAATTTCTCCCTGAGAAACTGTTTCATAGACTCACTCTTCTCACACTCTCTTGATCTCACCATAAAGCATAACTGTTCTTTCACACTGAATTTGTACATAAAAAGTCATTGAATTAATCATCTCTAATTGCAATGGACAATGTTCATATCTGTCTCCCAACCCTTGATAATAAGGGACTATATCTCTCCATTTCTGTCTTCCCTGCACAATTGAGCACAAAGCCTGGAACAAAGTATGTGCTCAGTAAAGGTTTGACAAAGGAATGAATGAATGTGTTAATGGAAAAAATAAACCAAAATCTGTAAAATAAGAGGTTTGTTCTGAGCCAAATATGAGTGACTATAGCCTAGAGAACATATCTCAAAAGGTCCTGAGAGAGTGCACCCGAAGTAAACAGGTTACAGTTTGTTTTATACTTTTTAGGGAGACAGGAATTGCAGGTAAAATCATAAATCAATACATGGAAGCTATACATTGATTTGGCCCAAAAAGGCAGGATATCTTGAACTAGTGGCTTACAGGTTAAAGGTGGGTTCAGAGATTCTTTGATTTGTAATTGGCTAAAGAAATAAATCTTTGTCTAAAGGCTTGGAATCCGTAGAAAGGAATGTTTTAAGATAAGGAAGTCTGTTAATCATACAGCAAGCTACAATACACTGATTCAAAGTGATTTGCTAAGCCAGTGACTTACCTTTGCTTTGTATGGCCTTAGGTCCTATTTGCAATTAGTCTAAACTCCAAAAGGCAGGGGGTGTAATGAGGCATGTCTGATCTCCCTTCATGGCTAGGAACTCAGATTTGAGGTTTTTCTGGGGTTCCCTTGGCCAAGAGAGGGTCTGTTCAGTCAGTGGGGGAGGTAGGATTTTATTTTAAGTTTACATTTCCCTCCTTGGCCAAGATTTGCCAGAGGCAGCATCAATGGCCCAATTTTATTTTGTGCCATTGTTGCTAGGGTGGTGTGGGTACCTGCCCTGGGTCCATTCTGTCCCTCAGTAGGACTCCTATGGCCAAGGAACTTAGAGCCAAAAGACTTGTAGTCAATTAAATGTTCTACGCTAGATGGGAATGGAAGTGAGCTGGCACTCATTAACACTTTAAACCTTTTAAGCAACATAAGAGCCAAAAACCAAATGCCAAAAGCAAGGTTACAAAATTAACTTATCTGTTAAGTGTTGAGCTACTGTAATCTTGGTTTAGTTGCAGATATGTAGCAATTAGCTATACAAAACATAAAACATTTTGCTAAAACCATTTAAACTAAGGAATTTAGAGGTTTCTTGAACTACAATGTGTTTTGTGTTTTCTTTAGTAATTTGTCATAAGGTAGCTGATAAATTTTTATTATATCTCTATTTGTATAAGCCCCATAACTGGGAACAACTATACCTAGGAGGCTTTGCCACTAGGTATCTCAATGTCTTCTCAATAATTTTCTTTTAGTTCTATAGGAAGCAGAAAAATCTTTATGGTTGGGATGGATTGAAAGGGGTCACATAATGGCCCAAGAAGCAAAGTCCCCCAGTTTCCCAGCTGTTTATTCATCTGTGTGCTCGTCTTTGATTTGGAGGGTCTGAACTAATTCCATCCCTTGAAACCAGATCTTACAATCTTACATGCTCACCCCTTCCATGATAGTCCCTGGGCTTACAGGGAGGGAGGGTTTGTATAGTCTTAGCAGCTAGGCGTTGGCAATGGAAAACAGATCAGGCCAGTGGAATTCTAAATGAGGGAGATTTGCAGGCTTTGTTGAATCATCTCTAGTCACCAGAATACCATGATTCTGGTTTTCTTGGGAGAAATAAAACAATGAGAGAGAAACAATATTAACTTGACAATTAAAAGAGAATTTGTGTGTCAAAACAGAAAAAGGAACCTATTCCATTAGGGAGCCAACTAAAAACACAATGAAGAGAATTACAGCCCAGTTCTTCTTTAGAGACTTGGTGTAGCCAAGAAATAATCCAGGATTCAGTCTGAACTGCAGGTAATAATAACTCCAAAAAGGTTAGGGCTGGAATCTAGTAACAGGTGTGTTATAGGTTTTTTTCTTTTTTTTTAAGTAGCAATAATCGCACCTTGGATAAGCCTCATTGGCTACAATACTGCCACAATACAAAGCTAGCTTTTTATTTTTTGAAATATAATTTTTCTCTCTCTAGTCCCCCTTTTCTACCAAAGAGATTTTACCAAATCATAGTTTGTGTGCAAAGTAAGTTTTAGTCTTATTATACTTGGCCTGATTATTTGCATAAAAGTACAATGAGAATAGAGATTAACTTCTTTTAAGTTGGCTTTGCTAGAACTTTATCTGAAAATATGTTACTCTAGTCAAAGCCTTGGTAAAATAATCAGTGTCCCCATTGTGTCCTGTTACAAAAGAAAACATATTCATATTGAACTAATGCAAATAACTATATTGCCAGAAAATAAAAATGCTCACTAATAGTTTTTGAATTCTGGACATCAGGTAGAGAAAGATAAATTTTGCTACTTTACTCAGTTATTGTAGGCTATAAATAGCTCAAAAGAAAAAGGGTTTCCTGATTCTGAAAAATAAAACATAAAGAATCAGCAATGTTTTAAACAAAAAGGCATAAAAATTATTTCAGACTTCTATCAGTTCAGTTCCATATAATTAATTCTTGTTCCACTTGATGTTGGGTTAGCAATTTTCATGAACACATCAACTTTTTAATTGGATTCCTGGAAGGTTTTTGGTTTTTGTTTTGTTTGTACAGTGGTATAATCTCCAATACTTGTCAGAGTCCTTTCCGTGAATTTCCTTAAAGAATAAGCAAATTTGGACAGTAGCAAATTATAAACCACTTTTTTGAGTAGAATCAAAGTAAAATAATAATTGTGGATGATGAAAGTCTTAGAATAGCCATGGTTACAGACACAATTCACAAAGAAATTGGATTATTTCTGTGGCATACAACAATTTAACATAATAATCATAATTACCACTGGTCACATATCAGAATTTTAGGACTCTCATACAACTTCAGAACACATTTAAACAAATGTAATCCAAAATGTTGAGCACTATTTCATATTTTACATTGTTTTCTGTATGATTCTAACATTCCAGATAAGGCTAGTATGTTTCTCTTGGACTTTCAAGAGCCCTAATATCAAAAAGTTAGTTTGAAGTAATTTGAAATTTTGATTTTGAAAGTTTGTCAGATATCAAAGGCTTAAAACACTCGTTCAAAACAGAATCACAGGTCGCTGTAAAACAACAGTCATTAATTTAGGCAAAGTCATAATTCAAAGATTTTAAAAAGGAAGACCTTTATCCTTTGATAGGAGACTCAGTTTCCCAAACAATCATAAGACACTGTAAGGCAAACTGAATCTGTCTCTCCCCATCTTAATCACACGCTGCCTCTGTTTTGTGTGTTAATATCCCCTTCTCAATCAGACGGCTGCTTACTGACATTGGTCAATGCACAGAGCTGCCAATGACCAAAAACATCTTTTTTATCCAAAGTCTGGAAGAGGTGGCCGCAAGCTGAATGTTGCCTGATTTAAAAAATGATTCTTTAAAAATGAAAATAGCCAATATTTGCAATTTGGAAGAATTCACTTTTAAAAAAAAAAATCTGTATTTCAGCTTCTTTTGAAAAATTGAACAATCTCTCCATGGCTCTGTGGCAGGAAGTAGGGGGCACATTTCAAGGCAAAATTCATTTGAGTTTAGAATTCAGAGGAGGCTCACTCCTCAGATCAGGTCATGAGCTTTCAGTTCACCATCCTTTCACTGATGTACATGAACTGTTTGGGTCCTGATTTAATCTCTAATTGGTTAAATCTGGTTGCTTAAAACAAGCTCTGGGGAGTAGGTGCTGGGGCACTCTTAGTGAAACAGGCTGCCGGGTAGATCGCAGCACTTAGTCTGCCTGTGTGTTCCTTGCCTGCGCCACCATGTGCTGCTGACTTGGAAAGGTTCATGCTTTGCATGGAAAGTACGTCACTCAGAGTTATCATCATCTCCCTGTGTGGAAAGGGTTGTTACCAGTATATACATCTCTTTTATGCCTTAGCGTTTGGGATACTATGCTTCTTGGATGGTTGACTTTGTCTTTGATATAGTTCACTTTGAAGGAGGGTGGACAACATCCAGGAGGGTTCCAGGGAGCATAGATTTGTTCTAACATTATGAATAACGCTGAAATTTCTTTTGTTTGCCTAAGACACTTCGTAGTAACAGTTTAGTCTCCTAAGAAACTGAACCACTGTGGACTAAGTGGACAAAGGCGGTGTTTGGTTTAGCCAGTTTGGAAATCATCCGGGAAGAAGTTGCCCAGGCCCAATATCAGATGGAGACACTGGGAGGTAGAGATGTAGAAGCGAGTGGGATGGACCCACTGCAGACCTGGTCCAGGCAGGCTAGGCCACATAAAATCGGCCCGACAGCCAGGATGCACGAGCTTTTTTTGCACCGCGGGACTAGGACCCGAAACCTGGGACTGTGGCCGAGAGCGCCACATTACGCCTGCGCGCGAAACCTCAAGGCAAGAGGAGAAAGTAACCCGTTAACTAGGCCTCCGTAGGAGCCAGGCTGCTTCACAAGTCTGCGCAAGCGCGTCCCGCTTACGGATCCTGGTCAGTGCGCAGGCGCCCGTCCTAGTCGGTCTTTTCGTCCTGTAAACAGAGGGGTCGACTACCAACAACTTCTGCTTCCGGTTCACGCCTTGACAGCGGCTTTCAAGACCCAGCTTAGACCGCACGGTTAGGTGAGTGCGGTCCTCGGTGCGGGAAGGGACACCAAGCCCAGTAACGCTTCTTCCACTCCCTGCTCGAGGTCCGCCAGTCCTCGAGGCTGAGACATCGTTCTGGGCTTTGCGGGGGAGATTGGGGAGAGAGTTTGTCCACCTGTAGGCTCCACCGACGCACATTGCGCGACCCACTTTCGGTACCAGACCTGCCGGGATTGCTGCAATCTGTTGGGAGCCCATGCGGAAAGTGACGCCACATGTCCTTGCATTTCGTGCCCTTGTCCCCCGCCCCCTAGCCTCAGCGAGACAGCTGTCTCGAGCCCTCCCGCAGCAGGTGCAGTAGAATTGGGGGCGCCTCGGCTCTGCCGAGGCCTCGCTAGCATTAGAGCTGTTGAGTGTCGTCTCTCTTCCTTAATGTTTTTAGCTTCGCAATAAAAAACAAAACAAAACGAAAAAACAACTTTGGTGTTTTCTGTGGATCCCGTAGCGAAAGAAAACTGAGGAGAAAGGGCCCATTAGGGCTCAAACCGTGCGCGGACTGCTGTCCAGAGATAGGTCGAATTTAGATTTCCTTGACCCTTCCTGACAGTAAATGTTGCCAGTCTGCCCTGAAGTTTCACTCTTTCATCAGGAGCTTCAAGGCAGCAGCAGACCACTGGTCATACTCTCAGGAGTTTTTAGCCTGGAGTCCATGAGTGCCCTGAAAATAAGGGTTTAGTTTCATCAGATTATCATGGTCCAGAAACGGTTAACAGAACCACTCAGTCCAAGCCTCCTGCTTTAGCTAGCTGCTCTGTCTTCTGTACCCATTCTTGGAATCGCAGGCTCAAATGCACCTCTGCTTTTTTTCCCCTTTTTCCTTTCAACAAAGTATAAGATACATACCCTTGTCACTGAATTTAGTGACTATTGGAGAGATTAAAACATATGCCAAATTTAAACTGTCTGAAAAATTTCAGAGAGATATATAAACAATTGTGTCAGTTCATTCATAATGTACTGGAGAAGCATACCCAATGTAAATCATTGATACCTATGAATGGAACATTTTTAGCTTGCAGCATTAATTATTAGAATTTCTATCTGATATAAATGGCTACTGATTAGCAAAATAGAAACTGTCAAGAGTTTACAGTATATTATGTAACATATAAAGGGCTACTCCATCACAAAAAGCAAAAATTATATATTATGAAATTACCAAAATATTTTTATGTGCTTCATTATTGCAAGTCTTGATTTATTAGGATTTAAGGTAATAAGCTTTACATTGATTCAACGGATATTTACTAAGGACCTACTGTGTGTCAGGAACTATTGGAAAAAACTCTGTCTTTACTCCCAAGCAGCTTATATTTTAATGAGAATACAGATTTCTAAGCAGTTACACTTAGCTAATGCTACATACTATATTTTCCCTACATTTTTTTTTTACTGCTGAATTACATGTTGTGCAATTCCGTATAGTTATTTTTTCTTTTTCTTTTTTTTTTTTGAGACAGAGTCTCACTCTGTTGCCCAGACTAGAGTGCCATGGCATTAGCCTAGCTCACAGCAACCTCAAATTCCTGGGCTCAAACAATCCTCCTGCCTCAGCCTCCCAAGTAGCTGGGCCTACAGGCACGCACCAGCATGCCCAGCTAATTTTTTCTATATATTTTTAGTTGTTTGGCTAATTTCTTTCTATTTTTAGTAGAGATGGGGTCTCGCTTTTGCTCAGGCTGGTCTCGAACTCCTGACCTCAAGCGATCCTCCCACTCAGCCTCCCAGAGTGCTAGGATTACAGGCGTGAGCCACCACACCCGGCCCACTATAGTTTTTGATACATGCTTTTTCATAGAAACACTCTACCTTATTGGCATAATTTTAGATGTTCCCTAATAGTATTAGTAGCTCTTACACGCCAAAACTTTTGTAATAGTTGTATTTAAGTATATTGCATTATTTTCTTCTTCCATCTTAGAACAATCATTTCTATACCCTTTAATCAATCAACCAACCAATATTTGTTAACTGCCTACTTTTTGTGAGATTTTGTGGCTGCCTTCCATGGGTGAAAATGTAGAAGATGGGTCTTTGCCTTCCAATTGATTACAATTTAGGTGGAGAGACAGTATGTACATAACTATACTATAAGCCAAATGTATTAATAGTAAATAATCTAAAGGTGGTGCTGATAATAAAAACCACAAAAATTGAAAGGAGGAAAAGAGTGTTTTGTGGCATCTTCAGCCTTTAAAAAATCCCATTCTGTGCCCAGTCTTGTTCGTAAACCACACAGAGCTCCATGGGGGTCTTAACTACCTTGTAGGGAAATCTCGTGCTAGACTAGGTCAGAGAATAGAACAGAGGTTCTTAGGGTCAGAACATTTAAGAACAGGTTTACCCAGTTCCGTAAGCTACTACTATAATCTAGTTCCTTATGATTATAAAAGGTGGTATTCATTTATCACTGATCTCCTTGAAATCTGCTTTTTAGTATTGGAAGGTCCCAGAGAAAGCTTAACCCTAAGGACAGGTGTGCTTAAGTGATATTGTATAATGCCGAACACTTTTTTGTTTCAGGCAGTTTGGAGCATGTGAACACACTCTGAGCCTTGATGAGTTCCAGTATGTGGTATATTATGCAGAGCATTCAGAGCAAATACTCCCTCTCAGAGCGCTTAATCCGAACGATCGCTGCCATCCGTTCCTTCCCACATGATAATGTAGAGGATCTCATCAGAGGGGTGAGTGTTCTATTATTGACACAAAAGGCCTTTGGGAGAGGAATGGGGGAAATCCTAATGGATTACAGGTTTGCAGCTTTAACTTAGCACAAGGTCACAAGGAGTTTTTACAATCTCATCAAATACGTTAACTTGATCCTTAAAATATATTTTCCCCTATGTTTTTCTTTGCTTTCCTTCTCCCTTTCACTTTATATATCTGATATTTTTCTTCACAAAATATGTTCTAGATAACCCTAGTCTTATGTTCTTTGTAAAATTTCTGTCTAGATATGGTGCATATGGAATCCATTGAGCTCAAAGTCTTCTATACATATTTTGCTAAGGGGAGAAGGAGGTGAGCAAAGCAGAGGTAGTTTTCAAATCCTTGTGAGCCTTTCTTCATACCTGGGTTATAATAATTACATGGAGAGATTTTGCTTCCCTTCTTTCTTAACGACAGCTACCACTTCCAGTTCTGTAGAGGTATCAATCCCTAAAATGCATGGTAATTATAGTTTAGGCAAACATCCTAACTATCTGATATCTAACCACTGCTCTTCAACAATTGTGTTATATGATTAGTATCCCAGAAGGTCTTTACTACCCCATTCTGTGTATTATTCCTGTTGAAGAGAAATTACAGAATAATTTTCTGATCACTAGAAAATGCATCCAGATGGTTACTTCTGTACATTCTTTTTTAAGACTTTTGGATCCCCATTTACGGCCTGGAGCTCTGGAGCTACTTCAGAATTACGTGGCACAACTGGAGAAGGAAAAGCCGTACAGTGTTAGTTTGTTCTCAGCAAAAGTGGTGTCAAAAGACTCAGCAGTAGAAACTTTGTCACATTCTAATTCTAGTTCTGCTGCTGAGTCATTCAGTGACTTTAGTCTGACTAGTATCTCCATCTCCTTTATCAGATTTTGAATAGGAGCACCAGCAGGGCCAGGGCATCAGAGAATGCTGATACAAAGAGGCTACTTTGAAGATGTTATAAAAAAACAAAAGTAGCGTTAAGATGACCCTCTTATTAGTGATGGTCATTTGTTGAATAGCAAAAAGAGCATGCCAATTCTGATAGACTCACTTTCCTACTTTTTCAGAGTGTGGGCACCATAGAAAGTGGATTGCTGGTCCAGCTTTCCTGCCTGAGGATAAGGTTCCCACTGCTTTTGCATATAAGGTTATGTCCTCAATGACGTCCAGATGACCATCTGGCAGGCTACCTTGTGCAGAAACTTAATAACTTGATCTAAGGAATTAACAGTTCCTTTCCTTCATCTTCAGTGTATTCCCTTGGTTTGGACATTGGCATCATAATATTATATATTTAATTAATAGAAGTGGAAACTAGGAACGAGTAGTATATTTACAGTATGGTCAGGTTAGAACTCTCTACCCCTGGACTCAGTTCTTGTCCTGATGGACAGGTAAGAGCTGAACACACTGACTGAAGTTAGCTTCTTCCCTCAGGGAGCAGATGTGAACTGCACCCATGGCACGCTGAAGCCCTTGCACTGTGCCTGTATGGTGTCAGATGCTGACTGTGTGGAATTACTCCTGGAAAAAGGAGCTGAGGTAAGGTTTTTAACACTTTCACATTAATGATTCACTAAAACTCGAGCTTTACATTTTCTTAGAATTTCTCCCTGTCTCTCCTCCATCTCTTCCCACCTCCAGTCTGGTCTTCCTAACTCATGGTAACACTGGTGTAGCCAATATTAAAGAAAAATGTAATGATAAATATATAAAATGATCTTAAGGATTTCATTCCTTTGCCTTTCTTTCTTCTCCTTAAACTGTCCATCACTCCAGAAAGGAGTTTTATCTCCCTTTTCCCTCCTAGCTTACCTTGTAGGGATTGTTGATATTTCTGTTTACTCTTCTCATTGCCCATTGACCATCCAGAAGCTGTAAGTGCAGAGATCCCTCAACTGATTAGATCTAAACCATTGAGAACTACTGTCAGACCTATGATTCTAATACCACTGTCACTAGGAGATAAATATTGTAAGACAATCCCTACCTGTGCTATTTTTGCCCACTATTTTATGTTTAGTGTGTCTTTTCCCTGTCTTCTTTCTAATGTATCTTAAGATTTAAAAAAAAACAAAGATTAATTTTTGAAAGTCGATAAATTGGCATGAAGCAGCATAGTATAATGAATGACTAAAAGAATATGCTCTGGAGCCAGATTTCATGGATTCAGATTCCAGCTCAACCACTTCCAGCTGTGTGGCCTTAAACGTGATACTTTAAAAGAAGAAAAAAAGTTTTTTTTCTTTGCCTCAGTTTTCCCATTGGTAAAATGGGAAATAATGGATGATAATGGTATCTTCTCCATAAGGTTGTAAAGTGTTTGGAGTACTGGCATGTATTAATTGCTAAGTAAGTGCTTGTTAAATAAATAAACTAGCAGTTTTGACTGTGAGCAGTCTTGAAGATGCATATGCTGAGGTACCAGTTTGAAACAGACAAGCCATGCAGCTGGTATGCAGCCTCAGACGCACTGGTCAGTAGGCCCAAGGAGCTGATCCAGCATCCTCATCTCTATACAGCCAGTGGTTCTCTACTTGCTACTTTTTTTTTCTTGTTTTTTTGAGACAGAGTCTCACTCTGTCACCCCTGATAGAGTGCAGTGGCATCATCATAGCTCACTGCAACCTCAAACTCCTGGGCTCAAGCAGTCCTTCTGCCTCAGCCTCCTGAGTAGTATGACTACAGATGCGCACCACCACACCCAGCTAATTTTTCTATTTTTAGTAGAGAGGGGGTCTCGCTCTTGCTCAGGCTGGTCTTAAACTCCTGACCTCAAGCAATACTCCCACCTGGCCTCCCAGAGTGCTGTGACTGCAGGCATGAGCCACCGTGCCAGGCTTCCTATCCCTTAACTTTTGTGATAAAACCTGTTTCTTTGTGAGTGACCCTGAAGTGATTAATGTCAATGATGAAAGTGAAAATAGCCAGAAGAAAAAGATGGGTTTTAGCCAAATAAAAGGCTGAACTCGCTTAAATGCTTCAGTTTTGCTTTATTGTACTTACGGGGGGAATATGCTACTTATGAGTTTGGGAATTTGGAGTAAAAAATTATAGGTGATGCTGACTTTTAGCAAGCTGGTTGCTTTTTTAGCACTGGAAGAGTTGTAGTCTTCCCTGCACATGCCTTCATCCAGGTTCTCTTGTCAGCCCACAGCACATTTTTGTAAAAGACGGCCTAGGATTAACATTTTGAGTTTCTCTATATGGTTAAAGAACATAGCAAAGCTGTATGGGCAGAGCTTTGACCTCATCATTTTTCAGTCTGGTTGTCATTAGTCACAGGATACAGAAAGAGTCAGGATAAGTAAAATAATCCCAAACTCTTACTCTAACTGTATATTCAAGTAGCTCTCCAGTAAATATCTTTCAGAGCAGTTACAAGCACTTAGACTTCATCTTTTCCTGCTTTACCCCTTATGCTATGGTAGAGATTCTAATAAATAGTGAACATTGCAGCAAAAACCTCAACGATGTAGGCCAGCTAGTCAGTGCACATAATAGAGTGTTGATTGTTTTGGGACTGTTCCTTTTTTCACCTAAGCTCCCATCATATCTTTATCTGTATCACCAAGACTCCCTGAGAATTGCTTGTTGACACTCTTGTTCAGAGCACTGCATAGCAAAGGTAGTGAGTAAATACATGCAAGCTTCTTTGCTGTCCTATCTTCCTCCTAATAGTCTGTCTACTGTAATATAGTTCTTCCCTTTTTTACAGGTGAATGCCCTGGATGGTTACAACCGAACAGCCCTCCACTATGCAGCAGAGAAAGATGAGGCTTGTGTGGAGGTCCTGTTGGAGTATGGTGCAAACCCCAATGCCCTGGATGGCAACAGAGATACCCCACTTCACTGGGCAGCCTTTAAGAACAATGCTGAGTGTGTGCGGGCTCTCCTAGAGAGTGGGGCCTCTGTCAATGCCCTGGATTACAACAATGATACACCGCTCAGCTGGGCAGCCATGAAGGGAAATCTTGAGAGTGTCAGCATCCTTCTTGATTATGGTGCAGAGGTCAGAGTCATCAACCTAAAAGGCCAGACACCCATCTCCCGCCTGGTGGCTCTATTAGTCAGGGGACTTGGAACAGAGAAAGAGGACTCTTGCTTTGAGCTCCTCCACAGAGCTGTTGGACACTTTGAATTGAGAAAAAATGGCACCATGCCACGAGAGGTGGCCAGAGACCAGCAGCTATGTGAAAAACTGACTATTCTGTGCTCAGCCCCAGGAACTCTAAAAACACTGTCTCGCTATGCCGTGCGCCGTAGCCTGGGACTCCAGTATCTGCCAGATGCAGTGAAGGGCCTTCCATTGCCAGCTTCTTTGAAGGAATACCTGTTACTTGTAGAATAGCCTGGAGGAGACATTTGCACCATCATGCAGGCAACTCTGGGTGAGGTTTTTCTCTGTAGCACTGTCTCTTTGTCATGGAACACAGAAAAGCAGTTGTTCTTATTGTATGGTTTATAGATTTCAAGGCAACATGTCACAACAGTAACCTCCACACCACTTCCCCTCCCCAAACCAAGCAACCAAACAAGAAAAAAAAATCCCTCACTTTTGTTTTCTGTTTATTGCTTACTTGGCTTTTTACATTGCACCCCGCAAAAGAGGTCTCCCCCCATGCTTTGCTTTAGAGACAGAGTCAACAGTGCCCGCTAAATTTCTCTAGGAAGATGGAAAGTACTTAAAGAATGTGTGTGTGGTTTTCCTTTGGGAACATGGTTAATGTTTCAGAAGAGTCCCTTCTAGAAAGCATTTTAATTGACCTGTGAAGAAGTTTTAAAAAAAATCACAATTTCGGCTAATAACAATTACATCTCAAAAATGAAGATACTCCAACTTCAAATGGTATGCAGATTCAGAATTGGGCTGGGTAATATCCCTAGAGTGCTATATGGTGTGGCATTCAGAAGGGACTGGCCCCCTTTTCTCTTTATCAAAGGAAACAGGAAAAAAAAGTCTGCCTCTTTTCCATGGGTGTGCCCAAGGGTTACAGTAGTTCAGCAGTGTTATTTCAGAAAGATTAACTTGCTGCTTTCCACATAGAAGGGATAGCAGGTTCTAAGCAGTCCTAAGAACTCCTAAAAGTCCTGAGAACTTTTCTTCCTGAAAGCTCTTTCTCTTCCTGGAAGCCCATTTGCTCTAATGGGCTTAGTAGGCAGTTCCTGCACCTTTGACTAAGGTATTCAGTGTAGCAGGGGAGGAATTATTTTTCTTTCAGTTGTTTTGGAACCTTTGCTTTTTATTGGTCTATACAAGACATTGGTGGTGGGGTGGGAGTGTGGAGTTGGGAAGGGAGTAGGGAAAGAGCATGTAACAGCTTCTCTTGAGATGGCCCACCTACCCAAAAAAGATCTGTTTTAATGAACAATTCTTAGCCAACAATTCTCTTTTTGTGTTTCTAAACTAGATCAAATTGTTATTGATCTTAGATGACCTGGATGCAAATTTAAAAAAACCTTTTTTTAAAAGCTGATTGGGAACTAGAAACAGAATGAATGGGATCTGCTGACACAGCTAATTTGAAAAAGAATGTCTGCTTTGTCCTTTTGCTGTTGGTGTTTTTTGCCCGTTTAAAAAAAGAAGAAATAAATAGTTCTAAAAGCAAGTTTGGCAATTTCTACTGTTCCTACTTTTCTCTGCTCCCGCTCCCACCCCCACTTGGAAAAAATTCTTCCTCTACTGCCTGGCTCTTCAATGTATCTTTCCATCTCAACCTTTCTCCCGTTAGCAACTGTGGTTCTGGACACCGGTGGAGTGAATGCGAGGGCTTGGGCAGAGTATTTGAAGAGCTTCCCCTTCCTTCACTGCTCCCCCAACCCCAAATTTGGAATTACTGCTTTTATGTTCTTAACCCCAGCTGCACATTGCATTACCAAGGAAGATTTTTAAAAACACTGATGCAAGATTTCACCCCATGCCAAATGTTTAGAATTTCCAGGGGTGGAGCTGGGGGCATCAGTGGGTTTTTAAGCCTCTTTAGGTGCTTCGAATGTATAGAGGGAATGAAGATCCACTGCTTTCCCTAGGGAAATTTTTAAAAATACTAAGGCCCAGACTCTACCCACAGAGTCTGATTTAGTTGGTCCACAGTGGGCCTGGGCAGCATCAGTATTTTTAAAGGCAACCCCCCTCATCCCCAGGTGATTATTAATATTCAGGCTAGATTTATGAACCACTGCTTTAGATGCTACTTCATTTCTCATCATAGACAAAGTTATTCTGGAAAGGGAAAATATATTTTGTCCATGTAGAAAAAGATGTTACTCTTTTCCCAGTTACTTCATAATCATTCATGAAAGTAGTGGCTAATAAATTCTGCTTCTCCTCCATTTAGAGTTTAAACACAACTTCACTTATCATTTTAGCTCTGGGGAAATGGCATGTACCTTCACAGGTTTTGTTTTTGTTTTTAAGTGGTCTTCACTATGCTTTTTTTCCCCAGATCATACTATGATTCTAAATGTTTTACTCTTTACAAAGTGATAGTTTTCCTCTGTGATTAGCTTCCCACCCAGCCATCCCTTCCCTCTTCATCATTTCCTCAAAGAAACAGCTCTAGGATTAAAGATAGGAAAGAGAACCTATAAATTAATAGCAGTTAGCACTTAAGATGTTCTGAATGAATACTTGGACTTTCTCTTTCACTTCATTTTCATAGCCCTTATGATCTGGGGGATTTGATGTAGCTTGGTAAGGAAGATAAGGCACAGGAAATGAGGATGACCTTTGAAGTTAGAACTGAGTTTGAGTTCTGTTTGAATAATGTTGAAGGAGACATTATTTAATCACCCTGAGCCCCAGTGTCCTCATCTCTGAAGTGGGGCTGTCACCACCCCCCTCAAAAAAACTATTTTGAGAATTCAATGATAACATGTAAAATGCCTACCATAGCACTTGGTATTTATTGTTAATTTCTCTTCTACTTAAAGAGCTGTGCAAAGAGCATTTGGCTGCCTTAATTTCTGACTCTGACAGCACACCTTCTCAGTCACTATTTACAACTGATTTAAAGAGTTTGGCAGTAATACTTTGGACAGCCAGAGATAATCCTTTCCTCCACCCCTTTTGACACCTTGTCTGTCTTTCCTGCTTCATCAGGCAAGTGAGAAAACTTTGTGGGTTGGGAGGAATGTGTGTACCTGTGCTGGAAGCCAGGATCTGGTTATTGGAGGCTAAACTTAAACCTGGCATTAAAAAACAGGGCACCATCCTATCAATTTGGGGCACAGTCTATAGTTCCAATCCTGAGGACCAATTATATTACCTGGGTGCTTAGGTAATGAAGAAGAACCAGCTTTTACGAAACAAGACAAATCTGAATAAGAACTGACATCTTTCAAAGCAGTATTCCAACAAACCCACCAAACCAGGTCCAGGATTAGATGTCTCCATTTTCCAAGTTTCCAAAATGTACATGTCCTCCCCATAAAGGTTCTGTCCAATGGAGTCTAGCTTTCATCCAGGAAGGAGTACAGGGGAAAAGTTGAGAAGGAAGAACGCTAGATTGTTAGTGGAGCAGAAATTGTGAGGTGGCTGTAGAAAAGCAACTCTGGGTAATGGGCATCTGATCAAGAGGTGAAACACAACTCCATGCCTAAGCGAGACAGGAGTGTGTCTGTGGCTGCAGATGATGCAGGAGGGACTAAGACCAGGGTCAGTGTAGTCAGGGTACTGTGTCTGGGACCCTGTGTACACAGCCAAGAATCCTACAGAAAAATAATCCAGGGCTAGAGAGAAGTTCACGGGATGATCACATGGGCTGTTTCCCAGGTGGTCTGCCTGGGCGGGTCTGGTACGTGGGGCTGACAGTATTACATTCCATTTGTGAAGATTATAACAGGAGAACCGAAAGAGCAGTGACTAGTTGGCATTTATTAGTGTAGTTACAATTTGTCACTGTAGGAAAAGTAGTTGAAGAACCAAGACTCTTTGTTACCACAAAGAAATAAATAAAGCTTATTTTTAGGAAAATTCTACTGAGTAAGTGAAATCTAGTGGTAGCACTAGAGAAGCCCAGCCTTGTGTGACAGATGAAACTGGGGTAGAAGTCATGATAAAGTCTACCTAAATGGAGCTTGCATTCACCACCCTCTCCTCCAGCTCCTGGCCAGAGCTGATCACGGTACAGAATAAAAGGAAACCTAA
>CAUYRT010020867.1:0-34192 GCA_963574885.1 Lepilemur ruficaudatus
TAAATACCATGGACATTAAGATTTCTTGGGAAAGCTCCTCTATAATTTTCTACCACACAGCTCTTCATTTGAAGAACACTGAAGCTTAATCCTGATCACAGAATTGTTTGCCACAAAATTACATTCTTAACCTTGTAACTAAAACAGATTAAATTGTACTGGATTCCCTCCTGCTCCAGTCAGTGGCAGAGGGCTGGATTTATGATGCTCTATTTTCTTTTATTTTTACAAGCTTTGTCACAGGAATTAGGTTTTAGAATTTTATGGCCTCATATGTCCCCTGGAAGATAACACGGAACTGTATAACTTTGACCTTTTCCGTGTTCCATTATTTCACTGACTCCTCATTCTGATTCTTCCCTTTACAATGCAGCTCAGCAGTCAACAATAAGAGAGAAAAAGGCACAAAAGACTCCATTTGGAATTGATATAAGTGACCAAAATCAGGCAGTCCAGACTCATGTCTCCCAACATTCTTGGCTTTCTCAGTTTGGTTTCTTATCCTTTGAACGTTTTCACTGGAATGAATACAAAACAAAACTCTAATTCATGAAGAAAGAAATGCTCTCAGGAGGTATGGTTATTTCTTTTAATTTACAGAAGAATTTGTCACCTAAGCTAATTATTTAATGTAGCCTATGAGTCACATTAAGAAATGGGTCTAATTCCCTCACACTTCCCATACATGTGACATCATCGGCTATTATTAAAATAAACAGGTACATCTTGTCATCATAAGCAAAAAATATTGTGTACTTATTACAAGCCAGGCAATAAAGATACAAAGAGTTAGAAGATACAGTTCTGCTGTCACAATATATTTGATATTATGCAGGGATGCTGTCTAAAGGTTGGAGTACAAACAAAATTGCTCTCCTCAGAGACAGGATTCTGTTAAAGATGTAAAATTCCAGAGTCTCAAGAATTATGAGAACATGCACTTTGTGTGAGGGCTCCACATTATACATGCAGTAGAGAGTCACCTGCTTTAGCTACCGGGGCATTCACATGCGCATGAATGTTAGGAAGCCTGCCCATAGGAGAGCTGAAGGGCTCTTTCAGTTTTGAGATTCTTTGATTCATTGCTGTCAAATGCAATGAAAGTAGCTACTTCCTGTTCATCCATCTTCTATCATTCCAAATGAAAGTGATTCAGATTGTACATTTGTATTTCAAGTAAAAATATGGCAAAGGCCAACATACATAATTCTGCACTCTTTAAATTCTTAAAGAAAACACTAGAAATTTAGTCATTATGATATGGAGAATAATATACATGTTTAAAAGATTTTGAGCTAAGAGGAAAAACTTTTTGAAAGTGAGTAACTTTGAGATCCCTATGTTTTGAAAATTGGTTCAAGAAGAAGTTGACAAAAGCAATAAATATCTTAAGAGATTTTAGATTGTCTGGTTTCCTATAATAAAATTATCTAAGACATTTTGATTTGAATTATTTCTTCTAATAAATCCATAAGTTGCAAAGTAGAGGTAAATTTGCTCTTGGTTTTCTTTAGCCAAAACTGCATAGGTGAAATAAATCAGAGTGATAAATTTGGTTTAAAATATTCAAATATGAACAGAAATATTTAGTATTTAGTCTGTTATTCCCTAATCAAAAAGAAGAAACAGAATTAGAGAAACCATATGAATAAAATATGGGAAGACTTTAAATAAAATGTGATGTCCCCCTTTTCATTTGACATCAAAATGCAGAATTTATCTCAGTGCTCCATGGGTTGCTTTATATTGTAAACTAAAGACATAAAATCTTTATATTTCAGGTGTTAATTTGATATGTCTTTTAATTAATTCTCATTGGATCTTTGTTTAAAATTAATAAGCAAAAAAAGAAAACCAAGAATACATTCAAAAAACCCTAACAACTACTCAAAGTCAGTTGAATGGTCTTTTATAAAATAGGTCTTCTCTTCCCTTCCAGATCTGTTACGTTTCAAAGTTCCCAGCTCAAATTTGTAGGACAGAGAATCTCTGTGATACACCCTGATGCACACTTACAGCTGAGAGACCTATTTCTTTTACTTTGTTGTTTTCTATTGTATGCAACTTCCATAGTTGATGTTTTCCAGCCTTCCATTTTATTCCCCTTAAGTTCAAATCAAGTTCATTGGTTTGTAAATTAATTAATACTTTAAGGCTCCCCTCTGTTTTTCTCTCTCCTCTCCTCCTCCTCTATTTCTCTCTCTTTCTTATATTGCTATACATTAATGCATTATTTTCTTCTAGTTATTAAGCATCTTTCTTCTAAGCCCTTGCTCCTAGATCTTGTTTGGAAATGGCTTAAAGATATTACTCAAGCATGATATTATTATTCTTAACGTTATTAGAAAAATAATTATACTTCTTCTATTTTACTAAGTGCAAAATAAAAATGGAATAAACAGGCATTTGTCAAATAAAAAAGGTTTTGAAAACACCACTGTTCACTCCACCTGGAATATTCTCTTCCCCTTTGGCCTAGACACAGTTAGCTGACCCAGCAAAATATCCTAATAATATAATCCCTGTGGCATTTATCATACTTGATAGAAATCGCTTACTTAATCATCATTTCTCTTTCACAGTATGCTGAGCAAGGGAAGAAAGTCTATCTGTTCAACGGTGTATACTTGGGGCCTAGAACCATGTCTTGTTCAACAAATATTTTCTTTAAAAAATGAATCAGCAAATGAATAAATAGGAAGACTACTATTGGGCTCATAAAGCAATCAGAATCTCTGTTGTACTAATCAGAAACAATATCTGGTTATCTGACCAACTAACCCATTTAATAAATATTCTAAAAAACATGGATAGGTTTTTAGCATTATGTGTATGTGACTTTACCAGAATGGTCTGCCATTGAAATGTTAATGATTGTGTTGAGCTATTGCTAGTATAGAGATGCTCTCAGAGTGCACTCCAGATCCTTGAGTGTGGCCTTTGGACTGAATGCAAACTTTACAGAAAAAATCCTTTTAATAAATGTAATAAAGTGGTTTGTTCTGTAAAGTTTGGATTTAGTCAAGGGACTGGTACTGGAGGGCCACATGTGGCCTTGAGGCCACAGATTCCCCACCCCAAAACCTGAATCTCAATGTATTCGCTTTTTGAAAGTTTTCTTGAGAACTCTATTTGTTAAAATTTTTACAAACTCTATGGACAATTAATAAAAATTTATTAAAATTTTTCTTAAAATGGTCATTTACATGGTATTTTGCCCATAATTTCAGAGCATTAATGGACCTCCTCAATCTGTGTCATATTATGAGCAAACGACTGACCATTGAGAAAGGTGAGGACTCTCTTCAAACTAGCACCTCTAAACTTTAACTATAGAACCAAATACCTTAGTTCTATACCTTGACTCTATTGGAACAATCCCAGATGAGGATTGAAAAGCCATTTCCTCACTAAATTGACTGCCAAAGTTGTGACAGAAAGAAGCCTGTGCTATATTTACAAGATCATTATAATACAAATTGAAAAATGTGTCAGCATGCTTAGCAAAAGGGAAATAATGATAATCATGATTTATCAGCAAAATCCAGTTTGATCATATCAGAAAAACCCCTACATTTGGCAGCTGTCTTATACTAAAATTCAGATTGTAAGGCACTGCCAGCAGAAATGGATCTATGTCCAGAGCAATTTTCCTAAACCTTCAAAAAAGAATTCATTTTTATATTACCCAGAATTCCTTCTTTGACTAAGGGAAATACACTCTTGTAATAGAGGGTTTATAGGACAGCAAATACTTTAAATTTAGGAATTGCTAATAGATCCATAATAATCCACAAGCATTTGGATATATGTCCGTCTGTGTTATCTTTGTAGCTACAAGTGGGCAATGAAGTCTGCATTTACTGCCATGCAAAGTTGTACCTTTTCCTCCCTTAAACTTACTTTTTCTGATTTCAAGTTTTATCCCACAGGTTTGGCATGTTGTGATTCTACAATTTAGTGAAGTGAGTAAGCAACTCATCTAGCTAGGAGGAAACTTATTTTTGCAGACTTCTTTATAGAATGCCTGTAAGGGCAAAGGAGAATCAATTAGTATCCTGAATTCCTGAGGACAGAGTCTAAAATAGCTGTGGGAAAAATCTCAAACATTCTTTTCAAGAACAACAAAAAACCACCTTAAAAAATTCAAGTACTGGAGAGAAATAGGCACCCAACTCTCTTAATACTCCAACTTTTTAAAAATCATGTCTGTTTTGCATTTTATTATGTATATCTACTGAGACTTCAGACTGGTCGAGACAGATGAAAGATCTAGTAATGTAAAAATGTGTTACCATGGGTTTGTCAATAATTTTGCAATCCTTACCACAAACATGTAATAATCACATTCAGCACATAATTAGCTCTGGTTGGGGAAAAAGCAGAAAAGGAGGTAATTTAGTTATAGCATTCTGAGTGAGGCTAATTTTCTTGTATCCAGAGCATTTATAACTATACCCAAAACTTTAATTCTCTGTTAGTCAAGATGCAACTTTGTACATGATTGAAAAATGGAGATTCACCATCCTAGTAGACAATTAACTACTGTCTCTGATTATACAATCATGCACCTTGGTATTGCTATACCACTGGAATAATGCTTCTTCTGAATAACATTTTCTTATTGCATTATATTTCACTTAATACTTCAACATTGCTATAAATTGGCACACCAAGAACTTGTACAACAGACTGTCTTTTATTCATTCTATGTTTTAAAAATGTGCTCCGTATTTATTCTATGGCTTTTTGAATACTCCAAAATCTTAATCTCATTGGAACTTTAGCCTCTATTTAAGAAACACAAAATGAACCAAATCACAGTTGTTTTACAGGTGAATAGAGTAAGTCAGTGACTCATGAACTCACTCATTCAGAGAGTGCACCATCTAACTCGAAATAGAATTCATGATTTATTTATTGTTATTCCTTAGGAACAAGTTAGAAGAGTCTCAGGATCTTTCATTTTAATAATACAGATATTAGGAAATAGAGAGTGGCCACAAAGAACTAGAAATTATAAGAGGTGATTTATTATGAGTCATTTAAAATATGAGAAAACCTGTCTTGGCTATACCTCTGTAAGGACATTGAAAATATATGTCAGATATTATCATTTGTTACAGAATATTGTACAGTGATTTATAGCCAAGGAATAACTACTATTTGGGGGTAATTCTTGATTTTTATTTTTATTTTTTAGTAGTGATTTCTCCCAGAATTTAAATACATTTTATTCTTAATCATATGATTTATGATCAGTGGTAATCTCATCAATGTTAAAGAGACTAGTTAATAAATATTTTTGAAGTGTTTTTTATTCTAGCCTATATTTCATCTATTAAAAATAGAACATTTCCCAGATAGATCATTCATGAGTTTTGGACCTCTTGAAATTGAAAGGCAGAATACTTTATGAAATCTTTTGTTCTTTAGCAGATTCTCTCTAATTTTGAATTTTTGACACATGTGTGTGTTTATCTAGTACATGTCACAGTGTCTCATGGAACATATTTATTCTCAAAAAATATTCATTGTTTTATTTTAAATTCACATTGAACTGGATATCCCGTATTTTATCTCACAAATCATATGTTAACTTGCTTTGATCCTACATATGTTCATGATTAAAGCTACTCTTCAAGAATAATTTTAAAAGAGTAAAATTATGACACATACAAATATAAAAGCATACATAATGCTGTAGTTTATTATTTTTCTACTAATTTTGTATAGCAATAAAAGGATTGATTCAAAAGTCTTGATCAAATAGCAATATTTACCTTCAATTTCCCCTTATATCTAATTTTGGTATTGATGATCTGTTAGCCTAATATCGCATTCTCTAAGTACAGATTAATATTAATTTATAAATAATTATATTTATATAACTTTAATAACTTTAAAATAAGTTAAATAATTATGAAACTATTCAGAATATCTATTTCATATGCTTGAATTTTGGTAGTGTGTGGTTTTCAAGGACTTAATGCATTTCATGTAAATAGTTGCATTTACTTCCATACCGTTTTTCGTAGTTTTCCTCTTTATCCTCTCAGCGGCCAGAGCATCTGTAGTGATAGCCTTGGTTTCATTCCTGATATTCGTATTTTTTTTCTTTTTTGTATCTTTTTTCTTTTTATCTTTGTCAGTATTTCTAGAGGTTTATCTATTTACTGGTCTTTTTAAAGAATCATCTTTTCATTTCATTGATTTTCTCAATTATTTTCCTATTTTCAATTTTATTCATTTTTGCTCTTTTCATTATTTTCTTCCTTCAGCTTTCTTAAGGTTTATTTTTGCTCTTCTTTTTCTAGTTTCTTAAGGTAGAAACTCAAATTTTTTATTGGATTTTTTTTTCTAATATGATCATTTGAATACAACACATATCCATCTAATCTGCTTTAGCTATATCCCACAAAATTTGACATGTCATATTTTCATTTTTATATAGTTAAAATATTATTCTTTTCCCTTGAGACTTTGTATTTGATTAATGTAATATATAGAAGTATGTCGTTTAATTTTGAAGCATCTGGAGATATTGTTATGTATTTCTAGTTTATTTCCATTATGGTCAGAGAACATCCTCTCTATGATTTCGATTATTTTAAATTTGTTATGGATTGTTTTTTGAACTAGAACATGGTCTCCCTTGGTTCATATTTAAGGTGCACTTGAAGAGATATTACTGCTGTTGGTGACCATGGTGTATTCTAAATGTCAGTTAGATCCAGTTGGGTGTTGGTGGTTTAATTCTATATTCTTGCTGATTTTCTGCCTATTAGTCCTACCTCTGAGAGCACAGTGTTGAACACTCCAACTAAAATTTTGGAGTATTATACTGCTGCTTTCTTTTCTGTCAGTTTTTAAATGCATTTTGTAGCTTTATTTACAAGTACATACTCATTTTGGGTTGCTGTATCTTCCTGGTGAGCCAACTCCTTTGTCACTGTGTAATATGCCTCTTTAAACCTAGTAATTTTCTTTGTTCTGAAATCTAATCTGTCAGATATTAATAGAACCACTCTAGCCTTTTGATTAGTGTTTGTATGACATATTTCTCCCATTCTTCATGTAACCAACTTATTACATCATATCTGAAATGAGTGTCAACCCAAGTAAGAGACTAGGCTGTCACTATCTTCAGAAGCTCATACTGTTCTACAGAAACAGACTCCAGGAAAGAATTTGGAGAGAAAAAGAAAAAAATGATCAGAGGGAGTTAAAATACACTAGTACAGAATTCAGGAACTTGAAAAAAATATTACATAAAACTTGTATTTTAACAAGATAGCCCATAGTTACTTAATTACTTCATGTGCTTCAGAAAAAACTCTTTCTGGACAGAGATACCAGCTACGAAGCTGGAGATACGTATTAACACAAATAAAGCAAAATACGGTTCTGATTCAAATGCCAGCTCCCAGTAGTTATGTTTATCAAATCTTTTCAGAGAAAGCAGCTCCAACTCAAGGAGACTTCACTTAATTTTCTACTATTAATGATGTTCCACTCTGTAATTTTTTTTTCTCTGTTCTTAATGAAGCACATTGGTCAGCGTCTAAAAAAAGTATTGGCCTCTTTCTATTACAGTAGAATATCTGTATCTTGGGTCTGGAAACTGGAACAGCTATATCATCTCTTTTACTCTGAAAAAATGGTATGTATTATGATGCCCCAAACCTCAGACTTTTGCCGCACATATCCACTATTAATTTTCCATAGGAGAATTCTAATCCCCACCTGATTAATTTGGACCCCTCCTCAACTATGGGAATCTTACAGATCTCCTTCCCTATCACCACTTCTGATTCCACAGGGCATTATCTTTAAGAGGCCTTGCTAAGCTTTTCTCTTGAGTAAGGGGCTTGCTTGCTAATCTCCAAACGTATATGCGTAGACATATACCTTAGGGATTGGACTCTGAATTTTGCTGTTTCATTAAACAAGAAAGCATTCACTACACATGAAGACCAACCTAAGCTTTAGGATTCAGTATATTTAGCTACCTACTGTGATTTATATCCCATAACTCACTAAATAGAGAATGACTTAGAAATTATAATAAATGCACTTTTAAATATATAATTTTGTATTATATATTTAAATTTTCTCTTGCTTTAAAAAATGATTACAACTCAGAAATTGAGGTTGTTTCTTTGAACATTAAATAAAGCTACAAATACAGTTCTTAATATATAAAGATCCTTACATTAAAAGTGCAAAGTTTGATTTGTTATGCCTACTTCAGATTATTAGTTGTAATCTGATTTTTCAGCTGACAAATAATCTCTAACTACTACATTTACGATAGATAAATTGCTTTCTGCTCTTCCCTTAAAAATGCATTACAATAAATAAAATGTGGTTGGCTTCTGAACCATTACTATTTGCTGCTAAAAGTTAGTGTACAAAGCCTCAAATGGTGAAATGGCAGACATAAAGTGCAAATGATCCTTTAATAACCTCATTGTAAATGTTTACAAGAAAGATCACTGCAGGTTTGATATGTGAATTTCTTGTTCCCTTTACTGCAATATCCAGCAAAATTATCATTAAATGCTTTGCTAAACTGCCCCATTACAACACATGTTCCTCTATTACTACGGTTTCTTAGTTTGATAGAGCTATACATCCCGGATATGTGCCAAAACTGAGCCTATCCATGTTACTACAGCTATATGACCAAGTTGTCAAATCATTTGTATCCTAACCGTTATGACATCTAAGGGACTGTACTTCTTTGAGCTGTATTGAGTTAGGCTATAGAATAAAAAAATGAGAACTTTGAAAATAATCTCTGAGCTCCTTCAGGGTATAGATATATTGCCTATTGTACACATTCATGTTATAATAAATAAACAAAAGCAAGACCATCCAAAACACATTGTACGTATTAAAGTTTAACTTATATCTCTATAAATGGTAATAAAAAATTCTGCTTGAGGATACATACATATGCTACACTCTATGATTCTTTTCTGTCATTTTTATTCAGACATAATTTACACTGATATCATCAGAGCATTTTGTTGGCAGAATAGATAAAAAAGACCTATGGATATAATGTTTTTAAGCCACCCAAATGCTGCATATTTACCACAGAGAAGAATTGCTTTTATTTAACTTAAATGAAAAGTTTATTTATCATATTATCTTTAGAAATATTTTTTCAAGATGGTTCAAGAAACATGGCAGACAGGATGCAGACTGCCCGCACACTGCTCCAAAGGAAAGAAGTGACAAATGCAGGCAGCTGCCTACATATTAAATGCTCTTCTCTGACACAACATTGTAAAATCACAGAGAAGCAATGAGGGACATTCAGTGTGGGGAGAAAAAAAAAGGTGACAGAATGATATATATATATATATAAAACAATATCAAAGAATGCGCAGGGAAGAATAGGAGGATGGAGCACTGGGGCACCGCGCTGACCGCGCTGGGGCTGTGCAAGTTGTGAGATATCTCCCTCCACCACCACAGACCTCTACCTCGTCAGACCCATGGAGCTGCCTGGAGTCTGTGCAGAGTCGTTGCACCAGACAAGAGATACGGTGGGGATCAGGCAGCTGCTAAAGCCATTCTGAGGTCTTGGGTGCATGATGCCAGGTCCACACCAGGCTAGGGAGGGAGTGGACTAATTTATGGCTTACCAGAGTCATACATACCTTGTGACTGGGAGCCACGCACTTCCCCCATGGAGCAACAGGATCAGAGTGCAGGAATTGACTGTGGTGCATCAGGCTCTGTCCTGAGAGGCTTTGGGTAGGTCTTGGGACAGAGAACTCTGCTGTTTCTGGGTCTCTGGAACTGACCTCTGCCCACCTGATTTGGCATCCATGCAGTCCCCAAGGTTGCAGAGGAGCAAGCCACTTGCTTGGCCTGAGTCTGCCCTCCAGGCCACTGCCTCCTGCCTGCTTGGCTCTGACTCTGCCCTCCAGGTTGGATCAGCCCACCGTCTCCTGTTTCTGGTTCAAAGACCCTGCTCAGAAACACTGCTTTGGGTCCCTCCCCAGTTCTGGCTCTCAGGCTGTCACACAAGAACCCAAGGCTCTGCTTCTGTGCCTCCAAAGCTCCTGCTAGGCCTGAGACATCATAGTCAAGACTCCAGTGCTGCACCTAAACCCCAAGACACCACTACCTGCAAGGCCAGAGGAACAGCTCCAAAGTCCAATGCTCTGCCTAAGACCTCCCCAGCCTCGAGCCACCAACGCACTAGTAACTAGTTCAAAAAAAAAAAAAAAAAAAAAACTCACAGCCCGGGAATGCATGGCAGCTGCCTAGAGCCTCACCCACCTGCTGCTGTCACCTCTGTGGGGAGACCCTGGCTAGAGCAATCTCCACACCAGCCTCAGTGAAGAGGGTCTTTCCCACCTCCCAAATCAAATATCCTACAACTATTTGGTGAATAACTCAACACCCAACACAAGCGGCATTCAGCACAGGCTTGAGCAGAGGCAATCACAGGTGAACAGAACAAATCAGAACAGCTGCATCACAGGCTTCTAGTGCACACACGCCTTCTATGCCACATCAACATTTCAGAGTGTAGGGGAGTGCCATCTAGGAACCTTCCTTTACTCTAATCAAGCAAGAGAGTTCCCACCAACGAACAGGTTCCCTGCAAACCTATTAGCCCTGAGTTGAGAAAACAGGTGTCAGATGAGAAGAAACCAGCAAAAGAACCCTGGCAACATGAAAAATCAAAATGGATCAATACCCCCAAAGACACACCCCCCAATACACACCAGAACAATGGTAGTGAACTCCAACTATAAGGAGATTGTTGAAAAGACAGAAATGGAATTCAGACTATGAATGAAAAATAAGATGAATGGAATTAAAAAGAAAGTTGAAAACCAACAAAAAAAGGCCAAAAAAAATTTCATAAAATTAATGAAAAAATCACTAACAAGATACACAAAATTAGGAAAGATATGCTAGAACTTAAAGAAATGAAAGAATTATTTAGGGAATTTCAAAGCACAGCAGAAAGTTTCAGCAACAGATTAAACCAAAGAGAAGAAAGAATCTCAGAGCTTGAAGACATGGCTCTTGAGCTAACCCAAATATTAAAGAAGCAGAGAACAGAAGAAAAAGGCAGAGCAATCACTTAAGGAGCTATGGGACTATGCAAAGTGATCTAACATATGAATTATACATATCCCTGAGGGAGAATAAAAAGTGTTAAAACCAGGGAAAATATGTTCAAGGGAATTTTGAGGAATACTTCCCTGGTATCACCAGAGATCCAGATATCCAGATATAAGATGGTTATTAAATACCAAAAAGATTCACAGCAAATAGGACATCTCCAAGATACATAATAATCAACCTGGCCAAAGTCAAAATAAAAGAGAAAATTCTACAAGCAGCTAGATGTAAGCAACAACTGACCTACAAGGGAAAAACCATCATACTAACAACAGCAGACTTCTAAGTGGAAACCTTACAAGCCAGAAGGGATTGGGACCCATCTTGAGTCTTCTTAAACAGAACACCTGCCAGCCTCGAATATTGTATCCTGCAAAACCAAGTTACATTTATGAAGGAGAAAAAATGACTACTTCAGACAAACAAACATTTAAGGAATTTGTTACAATCAGACCTGAAAGAAATACTCAGAACAGCATTATATGCAAATCAGCACAATAGATACCTACCAGTGTAAAATCATCCAAAATAGCCAAATCTCACTTCTACTATAAAACAATAGCACAAGAAGAAAAACAAAGTGACAAGGTACTACTCATTATGATGAACAGAACGGCATCACACATATCAATTCTATCTCTTAATGTGGATGGCTTGAATGTGCCACTCAAAGGACACAGGCTGGCTGAATGTGTGGAAAAACACAACCCAAGTAGCTGCTGCCTCCAGGAGACACATTTAAACCACAAAGATGCAAACCACAAGGGTGCAAAAGTGAAATGATGGAAAAAAATATTCCATGCAAATGGAAACCAAAAGAGAGCAGGTATAGCCATTCTCATAACAGACCAAATTCACTTTAACTTAATAATGATAAAAAAAGACAAAGATGGTCATTATATAATGGTAAAGGAAGCAGTTCAACAAAAAGACATAACAATCCTAAATATATGCACCTAACACAGAAGCTCCCAGACAAATAAAACAAATTCTACTAGAGTGAAGCAAGGAAATACATAATAGCATGTTAAGTGCTGGGGACTTCAACACCCCACTATCAGAATTGGACAGATCATCAAAACAGAAAATAAATAAAGAAACAATGTACTTAAATGGCACCCTATAACAAATGAATCTAATAGATATTTACAAAACATTTTGCCCAAAAACTATAGAATACACATTCTTTCTCATCAGCACATCGGACATTCTCCAAGAATGATTATACCTTAGGCCATAAAACATGACTCAATAAATTTTTCCCCCAATTAAAAAAAAATCACACCATGTATCTTATCAGACCATGATGGATTAAAGTTAGAAATCAATTCCAAGAATATCACTCAATTCTACACAAAGTAGTGGAAATTAAATAACCTGCTACTGAATGATTATTGGGTCAATAATGGAATTAATATGGAAATCAAAGGATTCCTTAAATTGAATGGCAAAAGGGACACAAGCTATCAAAATCTGTGGGATTCAGCAAAAGCATTCCTAAGGGGAAAATCCAGGGCCTGAAATACCTACATCGAAAGTGAGAAAGATCACAAATTTAACAACCTAACATCGCATTTCAAGGAACCAGAAAAGGATGAGCAAACCAAACCCAAAGACATCAGAAGAAAAAAAAAAAAAGGTCACAGCGGAACTAAATGAAATAGAAAAAAAAAAGATCAGTGAAATAAAAAGTTGGTTCTTTGAAAGGATAACTAAGATTGATAGACTTGCTGTATTAACCAGAACTAGAAGAGAAAGGACCCAAATAAGCTCAATCAGAAATGAAAAGGGAGATATTACAACTGATAGAATGGAAATAAAAAACATCATCCGTGAATAGTATGAAATCTCTACTCACCTAAACTAGAAAATGTAGAGGAAATGGACAAATTACTGGAAACACACAACCTCCCTCGACTCAATCAGGAAGATATAGAACTCCTGAACAGACCAGTAATAAGCAGTAAGATTGAAGCAATAATAGAGAGTCTTCCAACAAAAACAAGCCCTGGATGGATTCACAGCCAAATTCTAACAGACCTACAAAGAAGAACTGATATCCATACTGCAGAAATTATTTGATAACATTGAGAAGCAGGGAATCCTCCCCAACTCATTCTACAAGGCCAGTATCACCTTGATATGAAAGCCAGGTAAGGAGACAACAAAAAAAGAAAATTACAGACTAATATCCCTTATAAATCACAGGAATCAAGTGCTTACAGACTGTTGTAGGGATGAAGGAGCAAATTTCAGAGAATGTCACCGTCCCCTGCCCCAACTCTCAGGTTTGCCTCCTAAGCTTTCCTGATGAGGGAGTAGCAATTTTCAGAAGTGCCTACAGCCCCAAAGGGGTATTTCCATAAAAACCATTGAGGCTACTGTGAAACAATATATCTGCCCATCTCTACCATCTATATCCTGGGTTATAGGAAGAGAAAGATAGCATTTGCTTTTCTTTCGCATTCCAGATCTCTTACAAGTACTTCTCATTGGAGCAATTTGATCCTAAGACTTTCAGCCTCTGCAAAACCAAGTAAATTTTAAATGGAAATGGGGATCAAACTAAAGTTAGGCACACCTAAAGTAACATGTATAAAGTTCTTAACACAAATCTTGGCAAACAGTAAAGGATGAAAAAATTAGTACAATTGTGACTTAATCTTTGTAGGTCACTGATGGGCTAAAAAAATGATTTTTTTTTTACCTTACCAAATTTATTCTCATAAGGGTAAAACTGGTGGTTTCTTTAAATTTAATATAATTATAATTATCTATGTAGAAGTAGTAGTTGGAAAAAATCATTTTTAATTCTAGGTCTATCACTTAGTTTGATAAACAATTTTACTACAGGGTCTGTTATCTGCACTCTTAGTCTTCTCTGCAATTTGGCACATGCATTCTATATGGTATGTGCTCAATAAATAGTTGTAGAATTGAATTCCAAACTAATGGTTTGGCCCTTCTGCAGAGAGATAAAGGATCTAGATCTAGAATGATTGAAACCTCATTATGAATTATATTAAGCTAGGTCTGAATACAGAGTCATATGAGATGTTTATTGAGATAATCTGAACAATTCAAACACATTTGCAACAGTATCTCAGTTGGAAAAAAATACTTTTTCTGCCTTTAGTTTCAGAGAGAATTACTTGTTATTGCATTTTCTTTGTAGAAAAATGTCTTTTTATCTATAGTAAGAAGGAAGTCAATTCATACCCATTTTCAGTACAATTTTGAAAAATATATCCTTTACTCTTTACTGTTAAGTTTTATCAGTTCAATAGTGCTCATGTTTTTAAAAAAAAGATTTATTAAAGAAATAATGAAGGATTTAATAATAAGGAGTTTGCTATAAAAAAGGAATGTAATCTGGCTCATACTTTATTTGTAATACCCTAAATTACTTTTATTTTATTTTATTTATTCCATCTGTTTTTAGTAGTTAAAAATTGGGTACAGATGAATGAATTTGGGGCAGATATATTAAATTTGTACATACTAAGAATGATAAACTTATCTTTTACATCAGAGAGATTCATTTACAACTTGCTATTGAGACTGGTTACAGTAATTTCTGCTGCAAGTAAAAGTGAATGTAGCCTAAAAATGTGACATAATAACTTTGTAAATAGTTACATAAATTGCAAAAGCAGTCTTGACAGGAATATGTTTAGATTGAATTTATAAATTGTTAAAATTCTCTGGAAAATAAATGGCTGCCTTTCAATTACCATATCTAAACAACACCATTTGGGGGTAATTACAAAATTGCAAGGTTTATTCCTGAAAGTAGAAGTTAAATTTTACTTATCAAAGAAATTCAACCAAGACAAGGAAAACTTTCCAGCTGACCTAGAAATTATTTGGTTAATTATCATATGGTTATTTAACATAAATCAATATGAAGGATCAATAAATGCACCAAGAAACAAAGAAACGGTTTATCTTTTACTATTTTAACCCATCTATGTAAAACAAACTGCAAATGCATTACAATTTTACTAGATAACACTCTATAGAGATGTTTATCAATCAGAGTCAGGGTTCACCATAATCAATCAAATAAATTAAATACATTTCTTGAAAGTCTTTGAAGGTTTATCCCAGTTTGAGGATTATCTGTAGAGTTGGCTGAGGTTTCCACTGAAATGTTATCACTGTTTCACTTCATCCTCTTCCCAATCTTTCCTTTCTTTTCTCCCTACAGATATTTGTCTTAAGACCACTCTTAGAACTTCTTCTTGCTAATCTCCATCTCAGAGTCTGTTTCCCAGAGATCCCAACTGCCTAGAGCAAGGCTATGGACTATATTTCCTCTCTAAGCAAATTTTCTGCCAAACAAATTCTATTATCAAATATTTTAGGGGTCAATAGTAGAGTAACTGCATTATACTTGGAACAGCACTTAATTGAAATATATTTTTTGGTTCATTCTAATTTTTAGTATTTGTTTATGCATCAGACAGGCTTAATTAGACTGCCTAACGCTCCTTTTAAATATTTGGTACTCTGAAATCTGTTTCTACTTGGAATTCTTACAAATGCCAGAAGACCTGGCTCTCTTCATAAATTACTTTATTGATAATTTCTAACTTTGGATCTCAGTCATCCACAAACATGAGTTTTGAAATAAATCTTTTTGTGGTGGTACAGTAGAGAGACTTAAAAATGACAAAGTTTATGTCTCTGTCTCCTATATGAATATGTATTTAAACATTGCAAACCCAATTTAGTTTACATTTCTTTTTAGTTGGATTTTCCATTATGTTTAAATCTGAGTCTTTGGCAGATGGATAATACATACCTTGCTTTTGGACTTACGTTAAGTTATAAAAATGTCTGTGGTCTTATCTTTACTAATAACAATTTTTTTCCAGTGATTACATATATCAAACCATCATGGCAAGAAAAACTTGTTATTATAAATTTTGTGCTAAGGAGATATAGAAATGGATTTTAATGGTTCAGCATATGCAGAAAGCCAGGCACAATCTTCTAGTATTCTAATATGAAGGCTAATTATGTGGAGGCTGGTAGCCAGATGTCTTCTCTTCCCCATAGGCTCAGAACAAGGAAAGGTAGATTTAAGCTTAACATGAGAGATTCATAAAACCCCACTTAAAATGTCATCAAGCAGCCAGACCATTCTCAGAAATAGCTGAATTTAAATGTAACATAAAAAGAGCAACAAACCCCTTTCTGCTAACTCACTTTTGAAGAAGATTCTATATCTGACATAAGACAAAATTGCTTTAAAGAGTTGGTGTTTTGAAAAATGTGTGTGAGTTGTTTAATAAAAGGATTACTAGGGATTTCTAAATATAGTACATGATATATTGTTCAAATTTTATCGAGTCAGATATTTATTGAATAACTATTTATTAAATTCTATGCTAGGAAAGGAAGTAAAAAGAAGAATATATCTTCTTCAGACTTTTTTATACTTCAATGTTCAATTTCAGGGCTCATTTAAAAATCAGACCATGGAGCCCAAGTTCTTTTCTGCATATAATGTCAAGGAAACTATTGCCCAAAATTCATATTTCCATACTTAACTACATATTAATTCTAAATTTGTATATTATTTTGTTTTATTTGTTTTTGAGATGGGTTCTCACTCTGTTGCCCAGGCTAGAGTGCAGTGGTACTATCATAGCCCATTGCAGCCTTGAAATCCTGGACTCAAGAGATCCTCTTACCTCAGCCTCTCAAGTAGCTGGAACTATGGGCACATGCCACCATATCTCGCTATTTTTTTAAATTTTTTTAGAGACATGGTCTTGCTATGTTGCCCAGGCTGGTCTCAAATTCCTGGCCTCACTCAAGCAATCCTTCTGACTCAGCCTTCCAAGTAGCTGGAACTACACACACTAGCCACAGCACCAAGCTCTATTTTAAATTTTAGTGTGAAAACAAAATCTCAATTTTTATATCATATACCTTCTAAAGGCTAGAATCAATAATCTAATACAAAGTTTATACAAATCAATAAACAATGCCCAATAGAAAAGCTGACTACAAATAGAAACCATCCCAGATAAATTAACTGAATAATTGGCAAATTTCTGGTTAATATAAACACACTCTGTTCTCATTATGACTAAAATGTGTGAAGTGTGATGTCAGCAGGATAGAAGAATAGGAAGTTCTAGCCCTCATTGGCCATCGTAAACACTGATAAAACAATGATATTTGGACTAAAATATCTTTATGAAACCAGTTAAAAATTTGCGACACCTCAGAGGGGCAAAAAACTTAGAAAAATATCTTTGAAAAAGATAAAAGGGGCAAGAAGAGCAATTTTACTTTTTCATGTTAACCCGTCCCATAAGCCACTGCAGCTCAGCAGCGAAAGTGACTCACTGGGCCCATGATTTCTCCCCTGGGGGAACGACTAGGTAAAGCATCCACCTGGTAATCCCAGGTTTTCAGGTTCTCCCCAAGAGATTTACTTCTGTTTTACCTCAACAGAGTAGTCAGGAAACCACACACACACACACACACACACACACACATGTATATTATACATACATAAAATATAAATTCAGTAAATTGCTAATTATAAAGTCAACATATAAAAACCTATTGTGTTCCTATACATTTATAACCCATCTGAAAATGAAATTAAGAAACTAATCCCTTTTACAAGAGTATCCAAAAAATAAAATGCTTGTGACAGAGATTAATCAAGCAGGTGAAAGACTCATACACTAAAAATTATAAAACATTGATAAAGAAAATTTATAAAAAGATAAATGGAAAACATTTCATGTTCATGTGTTGGAAGACTTAATATTGTTAAAATGTTTGTACTACTCAAAGCGATCTACAAAGTCAATACTATCTCCATCAAAATTCCAATGGTAATTTTTACAGAAATATAAAAAAACAATCTGAAATTCATATGGCACCACAAAAGAGCCAAAATAGCAAGTGTTCTTGAGAAAGAACAAGCTGGAGGTATCAAACTTCCTGATTTTAAGATATATTCCAAAGTTACAGTAATTAAAACATTATGGTGCTGGCATAAAGACATATATGTGTATAAATATATGTGTATGCATATATATATATATAAAACAATGGAAAATGCATGCTAGTGAAAAGAACATTATTCTAATTGTAATTATCACTATGACAAAATTTTAAAATAATTATACTAAGATAAACCACATGTGGTATATACACACAATGGAATATTGCCAGTTTAAAAAGGAAGGAAAGCCTATCACTTACTACAGCATGCATGAACCTTAATAACATTGCATGAAGTGAAATAAACTAGTCACAAAAAGACAAATATCATGTGATTCACTTGTATGAAGTACTTTAAGTAATCATATTTATAGAGGAAGTAGAATGAGGGTTACTAGAAGTTGGGGTTAGGCAAAGTTGCAGAGTTGTTTAATTGGTATACAGTATCAGTTTTGCAAGATGAAAAAATTTCAGAGTTCTGTTGCACAACAATGTGAATAAACTTAACATTGCTCAACTATATACTTAAAAATGGTTAAGATGGTTATTTTATGATATATGCTTCTCACCACAATTAAAAATAAATTTAAAAAAACACACACCTACCAAAATTACTAAAATTAATTAATGGAGATGAGAATTTTTAGAAAATATATGTTTTCTTATGCTGTTAGGTGTATGACTTGATGCAATCTTTAAAATTGCAATTTTTCATATTTACTATTTTAAATTTGCATTCCATTTTAAGCAGAAATATTACTTTTAGAATTTTTTTTACCAACTTTATTGAAGTATAATTTACATGCCATGAAATTAACCCATTTTAAGTGTACAATTAAATTATTAGTAGTAAATTTACCAAGTTGTACAGCTATTCACACAAATCAGTTTTAGAGGATTTCCTTCCCCCTATTGAGACCCCTAATTCCCATCCCCAACTACATTTCAAGCATGTCCCTCCCCTCCAAAATGCTCTTATATATTTCCTTATAAAAATCAAAAAGCATAGTGTTGATTTACCATTATTTGTAACAACTTTTATGAAAATAATCTCAATATATATTTACTCTTAAAATTAGATTATCTGATGTAACACATAATCCCACAAATTTCTGTGGTTTAATATGATAAACATTTATTTCTCTGTCATATAAATCTAGTTAGTTATTCCCAATTAGCATTAGAGAAATATGCTCCATGCAGTCAAACAGAGACCCAGGCTGATGAAAACACCATCATCTTAAACACTCGGTTTCCACAGTCATTTTTAGCTGACAGAAAGACAAGAAGGACACCGTAGATTTGGGGCATAGGAGACTTACATGGTCCAAATGCCTAGATGTATATACCTCCTTGCTACATCCAACCAAGGTCTATGGGACATCAGCAGCATCCCCCTGGGGGTTTTCAGAAATGCGATTGTACAAGCCTCATTCCAGACCTACTGAATCAGAATCTGCATTCTAATACCATCCCCCATGTAAATCATTTGCATATTAAACTTTGAGAAGCAATGTTTTAGAACAGGAATAGGTATACTTTCTGGCCAAATAGGGCCTGCTACTCTACAGATGATTATTATCTTTAGGCATTAGTATAAGGGAAAGGATATGGAGAACTTCACAAATTATTTTTTATACTTCTGTTTCAATGAACGTGTCTTATTTTTCATATAAATGTTTTCATTTTAAAAACATAAGAATAGACTATCTTACCATCTTAGTATTCATCTTGATCCCTGATAGTATATTACTCCATAGCATATCTAGATCTGTAAGAGTGTAGCTCTTGGAAATAATCTCGTTTAATCTTTCTGTGGTCACATTTAGTCAACAATATTCTGAAAAAAACAACATTCTCACTTTAATAATATTTAGATAATTTATATGTGGAATTATGGTAAACCGTGTTGGAAAGAATTTTGGAAAACTGGAAGAAAATGATTTTAACTAGTGGGAATAAATTTGCGTTTGTGACCATTTTGTGACCACTTTAACCACTTTTTATGAACATTTTGGCAATTCAATTTCCTTATCTTTAAATTGGAAATGAACACACACACACATATCTTGTATTCTTATAGTTCATGGAGGTTTTGAACAATCACAATATCACAGTTTTCTAAAGACAAATTTTGTGAAGATGGTTGACAAGTTTCATTATCAGTTTTAATATTACATCAACACTTTGATCAAACACGCTCATTTTGACGGTACTGTGGTGTTTGGGGCTTATCACATTTAAATATTAATTTTCACAAGTAAAAAAATGAGAGCCTTTCCTAAATCCAGTGAACTAATGTAAGACAAAACAGTGTTAGAGCTCCCTCTGGTGTCATACAATAGCTGTGCCAATACCATGTTAACATCTCTGAACTGTTGATTGAACCTTGAAGTTAACACCTTGGATAAACAGAAGATTTCTATGTCTTAATTTAAAGTATATATATATATATACACACACACATATATATATATATATTTCTTTTTTAGTTGGTAACATGTGGTTGGTTAATCTTGTAAAACATTAAAGAGAGAAGACTTTTTTCCTGAAATTGTTTATAAAAAAATAAAAATAAGCAAAGTTGGGTGCCTATTTCTCTCCAGCGCTTGAATTTTTTTAAGGTGGTTTTTTGTTGCTCTTGAAAAGAATGTTTGAGAATATTTACCATCAAGGAGAATCCCAGAATTTTAGATTTGAAAGAGACTTGAGTGTTAAATTCTTTCTAAATTTTACCCTAATTAAAAATATGAGAGAAGACAGCATTTGCTAAAATTTATACAACTGTAAAAGAATCTGGATTTGAACGTAAGTTGACATACAGCCCATTGGCTGTTCCACTGTTGTGAACTCCCTCACTGTTATTTATTATGGTGCTTAATGGAATACATGGGAAAAAATGTGTTTGCTTTCAAGTCTTTAAAGAAAGTTAAAAAGCAGAAGAGAAATGGAAATAAACCTATCATAGAAGAAAATTCACACAAGAAATGTGCCTAATTTATTAATTTCATATGTTTTGGGTATTTGTACATAAAGTATAAGATAATTCTTACTTTGAAAATGATGACCACATCATTAGTTTACAAATAAAAACACTTGCATTGATTTTTCTATCTACTAAATATTTTACTCAACTGCCTGGATATTTCAGTAAGCAGTTACCCCACCTAATAGGCCACAAGGAAGAAGAACCAATGATCATTTAAATTTAGATTATTTAAACTATAATGACTATTCTTATTTCACTTCTCCACTTTCCAGAAAAATTTTGAAGGAATTCAGTTTCAACTAGGAATTGCCACAAATTTCTATAATAATTTTGGTTGTGTATGTTGACTTCTGAAATATGTCTTATAGAAAAGTAAGTAAAACTGATTTGCTGTTGGGCATATGAGCCCATACAATTCTTTCTTCATCCATTTTAAATGCTCATCAGTTCTATTATTAATAATAAGCTAGTAAAGCTTTATTACAAGAAAGAGTAAAGAATATAATTTCAAAAACTTTCCCAATCTTTCCTTTTTTTTATTTTATTGTGTCTATTGAGGATTTTTTTAAGATCATTAGGTGAGACCCATTTTAGGATAAAGGATATATCTGTATGTATGTGCGAACATTCAATAAAGGTTTCATTCTAAATATCCTTAGCTTATCCAAGGTTCTATGACAACATAAGACAGTAAGTAGACTTTTAAACATAAGTAAATATTTAAGCTTGTTATGGTATCTGAGTATGTGCAAAGCTTCCTTTCAAATGGCAGGTCAGATCTTCTTTTGTTCATTTTATTTTTTTGATACATTATATTTGTACATATTAATGGAGTCCACAAGAAATTTTGTTACATGCATAAAATGTATAATGATCAAGTCAGGGTACTTAGGGTATCCATCACCTGAGTATTTATCATTTCTCTGTTTTAGGTACATTTCAAGTCTTCTCTTCTAGCTACTTTGAAAAATACAGTACATTGTTGTTAACTATAGTCACCCTACTCTGCTATCAAACATTATCATTTATCATTTCTTTGTCTTGGGAGTACACTAATAGAGCAGTAAAACTGGTGCTCTCTGGTTCAGCAGAATTTATTTTCTTGGCTATTTGCCTTTAATCTGTCAGCTCAAAATACTGACTTAAGCTTTCATAAAGCAACTCTCTTTACTGTGTTATATGACCTTCCTTTGCACAATGCTTAATTAAATTACATAATTTCAAATAGTCAGTATATCCTGGCTTAATGACTATGATACTTTTAATTATTTACCAACAAATATTTGCTTTCTTCTGCCTTCTGCTATGGGCAGAGAATGATTCATGTCCCATTGACACTGGAGTTGGGCACTTGACTTGATTGGGTCAATGGGATGTTGAAAGCACGATTTAAACATGAGCTTGAAATATACATGATCCCTTGCCTTTCTGTCATCAGAACAAGAACAAAATTCCCTGTGTAGCTGCCTCTGCCTGAAGAATGAGAAACACATTAAGCAGAGCCACCTCAGCTGACCCAGGGAAATGAAAGCAATATAAAAAGTGCTACTGCTGCATGCCACTGACATTGAGGTATTTGTCATGCACTAATAGATGATCACACAAGAAATAAACTCAAATGACTTAAAGAAAACATCCAATTCAACTTGTTAAAGCAGATACATGTGGATGAGGAATCATACTAGCTGTAAGTGTAAGAATGTCATGGCATCAAACAATAAAAATTGGGAAGAATCTTATTTTCATTTGTTTCAGGCCTTATATCCTCTGATTATTTTATTCTCCTTCCTAATCAAAAATAACTTGACAGGAACTGTGTACCACCACATGTTGACTCTAAAGATAATGCTGTATGACACTGTGTATTTCAAAGTTAATGTAGGAAGACTATACTTTGATTTTTTTGTTGCTGTTGTTGTTTTTGCTAAAGCCATTATTGGCAAAGCCTGTCACTAAATCTGTCTTCTAAAAATCCCAGTGAGCTTGAAATCTTAGTCAAGAAAGGCCACCTTACTCTGAGCTGCTCAATGTTTGTTGCCTGATCTACTCACCGTATGATCTCTATGCCTGTCTTAGGTTTCCTCCCTGTTCCTCTAGAACCCTGCTCCTCATGTTAGAATAACACATTTGTAGATCCTTACATGGCAATGGCATGAGATATAATATTGGTTCTCTGCAGAGGACCACTGACATGACTGAGACATACTCAGACACAACAGGTCAAATGGCTCATATTTCTGCTTCATAGCCTTCAACCTGCTTTGCTTCATGCCCAGTAGATCCTGTTCAATTTCTGTCACTTTTTGCTGCTGGCTTGCCCCAGTGAAACAAGTGAAAGAGGTAAAAAGAGTGTCATTTTCAAGCTCTTTTCATGTGATCCTCTAGGCAATTCACACATGGATTTTGCTTTATTCCAGGTCAGTCAACATGTCTCTCTGACTTTCTCATTTTCAACTAGTTGAAGAAAACCTTCTATTTTATGTGATTGGGTCGTGCCGGCAAATCTCCCTATTTAAGGTCAACTATATCGTATAACACAACCTAATCACTGAGGTAAAATCATCATCTCTACAGACCCAGGGACTATACAGGACATGTATACTATGAGGAGGAAAATCTTGGTGGTCTTAGAATTCTGCCTACTACAGAAATATTCATAACTAAGTTAATAACTTTATTCATAATTAAATTATTCATAATTAAATTATACAGCAATATCCACAAATTTTATTAAGATGAGTATGTTTCTTTGTCTTTTTGTCAAGTCTCTGAAATAAAATTTAGATGAGTGTCCCTAAATGTAATTCATACATTCCCTTCCAGTTTTACAATAAACTCTTACTTTTCACCTTTTTCACTACCCAAAAGTGTTTTTACCTTTTTCTAATGTTATGATTCTAATCTGCCTTAAAATGAAAAAAAAAAAAAACAGGAATTACAAAGAATGATAGAATCATGTGCCAAGAAAGTGCAAATGCCTTTTGATATAACACAGACTCATTCAAAATGTATAATTAATGTACTTTTATCACATAAGTCTGATGACATCAGTTTTGGTCACTTGGAGGTGTTTTGAATGGCATACAAGTTATTTGCTTTTCTCAGTAACATAATATTATAGGAGAATTTCTAGATATGTGATGGATTGCTGTTCTACTATATGCTTTAAATTGTATGTTCTGAGATGGTTCTGAGAATGGACTACTAGTGATTCCTTTGCCTGTTCACTTTAAGCTATCAAGTTTGAGAGTATAGAGAGCATAAAAATACTGAGTGCTTGAACATTTTTAAAGAAATCAATAATGATGGATATTCCCACAGAAAGACAGAATAGTATTTAATAGTATGAAAGAACCCAAATCTTGAGCTCAGCCTTCTGGATTTAAGTCTTAGATCTACTACTTACTAACTGAGGCACTGAGAAATATATTTAGTATTTGTGAACCTTGACTTTCTCCCTGCGAAGTGGCAATGAAAACAGCTCACTGCCTTGTTATGATAACTATATGACTAAATAAAAATATCTGTGTGAACAACAACTGTGAATTCTGAAGACATTTTTGGTAAATGATCTGTTAAAATCCTACAAAATAAACATTTTTCAGAATAATCTACCGTAGTGCATTTCTGGATCTTTGAGATAGTATTCATTGCTTGTCGCTTAAACGTTACCTGCTTTTCTTTTGGGACATGTTGGATTTCTTAATATTTGTTTTTGAATTAGAATCACAGGCTGATGGCTGGCATTTGCTGGGAACATTTATCCTATTGATTAGAATGAGTATTAGGGAGTGATGAGCAGAAAAAATCTATTTCTTATGCTGGCTTCAAGTTCTGGCAATTTGGGGCACCAATAGATCATCTCTTAGTTCTTCTCAGAAAGTAATACCACTTGCAATCCTTATCTGTTGAGGTGTTACAAGGATTAGTATTTGTAAAACATTTTTAAAATCCTAGTTTAAAGCTATTTTATAGGTATAAAAATCATTACACAAGCTTACTTGCCAATTCCAAGGAACAGATATGCATGGGCTCTTTATTATTAAATAAATATGCCGGATGATCCAGCTTAGTGTCATTGTAACAGCCTACTGGTTATCGTATATTTCATTCTTGTAATGTTTATTGACTTTTATACTCCAAAGTGCACAAACAGAACTTGGATAATAAAGTTGGGGTTTGAACCAGAGAGTTCAAGGCAGTGATCTGCAAAATAATCTAAAAGAATTTTCATGAAAAAATTACAAGCATAAAATATTTTCTCTTAAACTTAACTTTTAGAAACAAAGTTACTCCATATCACAAGTCTATCCAGCATTGGCACTTGAAAAAAATTTCAAATGTATGTACAGCTCTGACCCTCCACACCTGCCATTCAAAAATACCTTTGGTTCTCTATTTCTGTATAAGTAAATATGAACCAATTTAGATAGGAAACAGAATTCAAAAATAGTATGGGAAGGAAAATGATATTATAGATGCCCTAAAAGGAATGATTTTTATTTATGAAAACCAAAACTGATTTAATGTAAATTACAAAGATGAAAACTATAGAAACATTAAGCTGGAAGAGAATTGTGTAAGGAGGACTAAACCATTTCTTACAGTTGGTGGTTGGGAATAAAACCTAAATTTTATGTAAGGATATTATGGAAATCAGAGATAAAAAACTCTATGTGGAAATATATTCAATTTTATATTACAAGGCATAAATAAAAAATCAGAACATCCTAGAAGGCATGAAATAACACTGCAAGAGTAAAAGCCTCAAATCCTATCATTCCTTGACCCCATAAAATTTTTTATTTGATTTTAAGTACATCATTGGTGATTAAAAAAGAATTACCTGAAAATTAGAGTCCTTATCCATCATTGGATCATGAACTTAATTTCAAAGAAACACAGAAAGAACACATTCTCAAGCAAGACCAAAGGTGGAATATAGGCTCCAGGGAATTGAATTAAAACATCTCAGAAATGGTGAGCTAAATATTATGAATATTGACTTAGAAATTAAATATTATTGTTTAGGTTTATATATATCTATACCTTAGACCAACCATTTAATTTTGCTCTGCCTCAGATTCTTCATAGGTACAGTAGAAATGATAATTACTGCATTACTCATTTGGCAGAATTGCTGTGATAAAACAGCAAAATAATAGGTGAGAAATTACACTGAAAATTTAAAAAATATAATATATGTGGGATATAGACCAGGCTACCTGGTATGTCATACTGATAGCTCCTTAAAAGAGCCTCTGATTAAAAGAGAAGGACATTTTCCTTCTCTTTTAGGGACAATGTATTTCCTACTGTCTCTGCATGTCATCAGGTCAAATATTTTTGGAACTATTGTGGACAATTTCAAAAAGGTAGCCAAGCTATGGGCTGAGCAGTGATCTGTGTGGAATGAATACATTGCAATCCACCTTATCATAGGAAGTGAAAGGAGAAAAAGATGGGGAACCTGCATCTATTTTCCTCTACAGTATAGAATGAAGAAAAAACAAACAAGCAAAAAACATGTTCCAATTTCCTGAGGATTGGACCTCTGTCTTCTTCATCATTTTAACTCCAACTCCCAGCATAGAACATGACAGTTCATAGGCTCTTGACAATTATCAATTAAATTTGAATAACAGTTAAAGTGGATGTATATATGAGTTCATCAAAGTTCCTAACCTTTGTGATTACTTTAGAAAATGAAAATACAGGATTTGGGGTTGTAAGAAAATTTGGCTAATCATATTGGTCAATATCACCCATCCCATCTCTATACTTCATGCATCCCAAACCTCTTAATTTTCATGCCATCGAAGTCATAATTTTAATTATTACTTGATTGGTCCTTGACATATTTTTTTTATCTGATCAACTCTTGCGTATCTTCTGTTAGAAAAACATGACAAACAATTCCGAGTAGATGTTTCTGCTTTGGATATGGTATTCCCACTAGGTTTTAAGTTCCTTTAGGGAGAGCAAGGCCCTATTCATGTTTTCAGTAGATTTTTCTTTACCAAAGTTTTAGAGTCACAGCAAAACTGAACAGAAGGTACAAGGATTTTCCACACACTGCCTGCGCCACCCAGCATCCTCCGCTGTCTACATTCTGCATCAGAGTGGCACGTTTGTTACATTCAACCAACCTCACTGACACATCATTAGCATCCAAAGTCCATAATTTACATTAAGGTACACTGTTGGTGTTGTATATTCTATGACTTTTGACAAAAGTATACAGGCATGTATCCATCTCAGTTTACCTTTTTTCATTTAGCAAATAATATGCATTAAGGATCCTTCATATGTTTTCAAAGCTCAATAGCTCATTTCCTTTTGGAGTTGAATAATATTCCATTTTCCGGATGTACCACAGTTTATGTATACATTCACCTACTGAAGAACATCTTGGTAGCTTCCAAGTTCTGGGAATTATGAATAAAGCTGCTATAAATAACCATGTGGAGGTTTCTGTGTGAAACCTTTAAACTAATTTGGGTAAATATCAAGGAGTGTGGTTGCCGCATTATGTAGTAAGAGTATGTTAAGTATTTAAAGAAACTGTTCCAAAGTGGCTATACCATTTTGGTACATGAGTGTCAGTGCATTCTCACCAACAATAAATGAAAGTTCCTGTTGCTCCACATCCTCACAAGCATTTGGCATTATCAATTTTTTGAATTTCTGCTATATTAATAGATGTGTAGTAGTATCTTATTGTTGTTTTAATTTCCAATGCCCCAATGTTCTGTGATGTTGACCATTTTTCATGTGTGTATTTGCCATCTGTGTATCTCCTTTGGTGAGGTGTTTCTTTAAATCTTTTGTTCATTTTTTAAAAAACTCTTCAGTTTTTTTATTGTTGAGTTTTAAGAGTTCTTTGCATATTTTGTATAACAGTACTCTATCATATATGTCTTTTGAAAATATTTTCTTCCAATTTGTGAGTTATCTTCTCACTCTCTTGAAAGTGTCCTTTGCAGAGTAAAAGTTTTTAATTTTAATAAAGTCTAACTTATGAATTATTTCATTTAAGGATTGTGCCTTTGGTGTTGTATCTAAAAAGTCATCACCAAATTCAAGGTCATCTAAATTTTCTTCTTTATTATCATCTAGAAGCTTCATACTTTTGGATTTTGTATTAAGGCTTATGATTCATTTTGAGATAATTTTTGTAAAGGAAGTAAAGTCTGTGTCTAGACTCTTTTTTTCTGTGTGTGTGTGTGTGTGTGTATGTTGATATCAGCGACATTTGTTAAAAAGACTATTCTTTTTCCGTTGCATTGCCTTTGGTCCTCTGTGAAAAATTAGTTGACTATTTGTGTGGTCTCTTTGTGGGTTATAATGTTTCTTTAATTTGTTTGTGTATTCTTTTCCAAAACCACACTGTTTGATTACTATATCTTGATAGTAAGTTGTGAAGTTGGGTAGTCGGTTGCCGACTTTGCTCTTCTTCAATATTGTATTGGCTAATCTGAGCCTTTTGCTTCTCCGTATAAATTTTAGAATCAATTGGTTGATATCCACAAAATAATATGCTTGGATTTTGATTGGTATTGCTTTAATTCTATGGATGAACTTGGGAAGCACTGACATCTTTACAATATTGAGTTTTCCTGTCCTTATTCTTCTAATAGGAGGTACTGTCATCTGGAGTATATAAAGTAAAAAACACATGTTTCTTAACAGTTGCTTAAGTGATAAAAGAAAAAAAAAAACTCCAGCTTTTCCTGAGATTATTTAAACTTGTGCTAAATAGTTTTAGGAGCAAAGTTAAATTTAAGACAGAATATATATGGATTTTTAAAAAACATTTTGGAAGTTTCTGCAGGAAATATATTTTGAATAAGCTGGTATAGATAGCAAAGACTTCATAATTTCAGAATCATCTAAGACTCAAAGAGGCTATGTTACTCTGACAGCGCTTTTCAAAATGGTAATTTTTTATTCTTAGTACAAGAGAAGCCTCACATTTCTAGGAATTTCCCAGCAACTTTTTCCCTTTAACTACATTTAAATATGATGACGTTAATCATACTCTTTCATTTCATATTTTGCATCGCAACAAATGGTATGATTTATAATCTCACCTTTTTGTTTTCAAGCAATACTTTATTCAGTGTGCCTACGCAGAGCAACGTTAACCATCAAAGAAGTCACATAGCACCAAATACTTAGTGAAACAGTAAATAACATTAGTGACATATGGAGAAACGTAAATATAGGGTTTTAGGCCATTTTTACTAACTAAAGCTGTGCATAGAGAAGGGATATTGTCTCTAAATTTTTGAAACTATGAGCTTCTGAAATGCTTATAATTCCCTTGATTGTTAGAACTGAATGGGAACTGAGATCATTCCTGCATTTTACAGGTGGGTAAATTGAGGCTCAGCAAGCTAGTCACATATTTCCAGTTTCACAACTAGTTAGGAGATGCACAGGAATCCATTTCTGTCACTCGAGGCTGCCTTCAGCACCTAGAGGTCACAAGTCCCTTGACTGTCGCCATTTGTTTTACAAAGCCAGCAAAGAAAATCTCAAGATCATCCCATCGCCTTTGCCAGACTGGTTAGAAGCAGTCACCCATCCTCCCCACACTAAAAGAAAGGGGATTGCACAAAAACCTGAACACCAGGAGGTCAAGGTCATGGGGTGGGGAAGGGTGACACAATAGAGTTTGTCCACCAAAGTTTCCAAAAGATAGGTTTTTATGAATATCTGTTTTCCACTAAATTTAAATTATTTAACTTGTGCAACAGCACACCCTTTTGTGGATAAGAAAACTAAGCAGCTTAGTCGATTATCCAAGGCTACTTGACCAGTAAAACCCAGAGCCAAGACTTAGATCCAGTTCTCAAAATTCAAATACCTTTGTGCAAATCTTGCTTTACTGGTCAGATTGCGGTATTTTTAAGAACATGAACTACAGCATATGCTCCTTTGCCATTGTTACAAACACTTTAAAATGCTCAGTAGACTTTTTATTGTTTGATATGTTCATTGAATATTAAGAAGCAACAATAAGGCTCTATGAAGTTCACACAACAACTAAAGTTGAACCTGGGCATTTCTGGAGTCTCAAGACAGCCTTAACCTGCTCATTTTAACTAAACTTTAGACATGTTTCTTCCTCACTGGAGACCTATGACCTACCTTTGCTTAGAACATTTATTTTAGGAAACTTGTCATTATAAGTCCTTCTCTACCCTTTGAAATGTAAATCTTTTTAAAAGTCTCTTACAAGTTTTCAAGTCCAGGACTGCCTTTCTCATGGACCTAGAAACCGCCCTTTTGGCACACTTATCTCCTAGTTTCTGTGGGAGAGTAGGAACCTAATGTCAGCAGACACCTAGCTCCAAGCTGTAAAACTCCCTCCTCCCCTGAAGATATGAGAAAGTCTACTTTTCCTTTGGGTGGAGCCAATTAGCAAACACAGGTGGCCCATCTCCCCTTCACCCTGTAATGGTTCTCTGAGTGAAGGTTCTTTCAGGTTCTTGGAGGTTCGACAGAAGAAAAGAATTTCGGGATGCACCACATGAGCCAAGGCAAGCAGCTTTTATTGAAAGCAAAAGTGAAAGTATCTTCTCTCAAGAGAGAGGGAGTGGGCAGACTCGAAAAGAGCACCTGCTCTGGAAAGACGTGGTTTTTGGTCTTTTGAAGTCTTGCTAATTGAGGGGAAGAATATTCAAGACTAAAGGATTGGCTTTTTTAAAGAATTTGGGTAGTAATTTCTAGAATGGTGTTCCCTTCCAGTTTCATACCTTATATAGTTGTCTTAGAGCTGCCATGGTGATTTCGAGGGCAGAGAAACTTTAAAACCACAATGTGAATGATATTACAATTAGCAAAGTTTATGTAAAGTGATCTAGACAGTTGATACGGTGGTTTAAGCCAGTCCTTGTCTGTGGTTATCAATCCCCTTTAGGTAAATTTTAACACCTGCACCAACTCTGCAAGTCCCTGCATCTGGTCTCAGTCCTGTCTCCTACTCTCACAATCCCAGCTTTAAAAAATCTTACCAGTCAGTAAATTCACTGAAAATCATTTCATTGTGCACTTAAAATGGAGTGTTGGTTGTACGTAGATACAGTTGGAGCACTATGTATGCATTTAATCTTGATGCAGAAAAATAACCACCTAATGAGTGCAGTGAAGATTTTAAAATATTTATCTTTTTGATATAACAAAACAGAAAATATTTGCTGTAGCCTTTATCATGAGTCTAGACACTTTCCTATATTATTTCATTTAATACATACAAATGTATTACGAGATTGATGTCATATTAATATATCATCTCTCATTTTAAAGATGAGAGAACTAGGGACTGGAGACTTGGGAAAACAGAAGTAAGAATTTCTAACTCAAGGTTTTTCATTTTTAAATAGAAAAATGTATGTGAAAGTGAGTGTGTGTGTACGAGTATGTGTTTGTGGCACACAATTAAAACACACACATATTGAATCTGCTAAATGGGGAAAAGAAGAACAATTTGTAATACTAAATAAAGTACAATCTACAAAACTTACCTGACCAATATATTAGTGGATAGAAAATATAATATTAAACATAAATCAAGTAAAATACATTAGATATGTAAGAAGATTTTAACTGAACCATAATCATACTCGAAGACTTTAAAAATTTCTCTCTGAATTCTAGAATAAGTGGGCAAGAAGTAAATGATACTACTATTGAATAATTAAATAATATAATCAACAAATTTGATTTGAATGAATTTGTTTATACTTAACAAACACAAATTCACATTATATAAAAATCGATCTTTGAATAGGGTTCTTTGACCATAAGGAATTAAAACTACAGCTGAATCAATAAAATGCTAACCACTTATTAACCAGAAATCTAGTAAGTCAAAAATCTAAATTAGCACTTTAATTTACTCTTGACTTACAAAAAAATAGAAACTGAAATTGCAGACTGCTTAAATTAGGCATTATAATACATCTACATAATAAAAGCTGCACAACGCAGCAAAAGCAACATTCAAAGGCAAATTCATACAAACTTACTTTATTTCAAATAAAGATTGGAAATTATTGGTAGACTGCAGAAGAAAATTAACTTCCCCAAACCTTATGCATTTGATATTAATGTTGCCCTCATCTTATAAATCAATTAACTAAGCTCAGAACCCAAAAAGCCAATTGAAAATGAACAAAGACTTTTGAGTTAGATTTAAAATTGTATCTTGACTTCACTCTTTTACTACCTATATTAATCTGGAAAAAATTGCTTATCCTATATAAATCTCATTTTGTCCAATAAAATAGAATTATTAATACCTGCTTTACGGAATTCTGCTGAGATTAAACAATATCATCTGTGCAAAGTCCTTAGGTTTTGCCTGGCATATGGAAAGCCCTAAAAAAATTCTGTTTACTAGATAAAGAACAATATACATTCTCAAATTACAGTAGGCAGACAAATTTGGGCTTGAATCCTCATTAATCGTTACACTATGGTATGTTCCTTTGACATACCATAAATTTATTGGCAAAGAAGTTTATGAACCACTACTGTAAAATTAGATTAAATGAAGTGCAAAGCCATATTACTGGATAGGAAGTAAAGATTTTGATTCTCCCCAAATTGATCTATAAATTTAACACCCTTCCAATCAAAATCCCAGTACTTTGGTGGAGGAGTGACTAAATATTTGGCAGTTTTTCAGAAAGAATAAATTTGTAAAAGGGGGGAGAGAGAAAGAGACCCCCTGCGTATAAGGAAACAGTAATTGTTGTAGGGCGCAACGCTCAAACAAACACAAGAGTCCGAATTATGGCCAAATTAAGATGGAGTCTTTATTCAGCCGGCCGGCGACCACCTCTACTCGGAGAGAGTGGCCCCGACCTAAAGTTTCTCAGGGATTTTATACTTTTTCTTAAACAAGGCTACGTGCAAGCAAGCAGGTGCAAGAGTACAAAGAGAACAATTTTAGGTAATTAGTGACAATTCAAGGATGTCAGTGTGTCCAAGGTCTCACAGACCTTCTGGCGCCTGAGAGCAAATCAATCACAATCTCTGACACACAGGCACAGGTCATTCGCTTTGTTAATCATGCATACCATCACCTAGAACAACATGATTGTTTTCCCAAAACCCCCTTTCTTCCCTAAGGCAGCAAGCTTAGTACAGAAGCAGATAGCGTACATTAGAGTTTCTTAACGAGTTAACCCTATAGAGACGTCTTCCTTTTTTTGAGAAAGGAATTTTCCTTAACCCATCACATTCCCCACTGGTTTTCAGCGAGATATCAAATCTTTGATATCTATTTATACTTCATCATCACAGATATGGTGGTAATGGGTTCGTAACACCATCAACTTAACATTCTGTATATTCCTTTGGACATACCTCATTAGGCAGTTTAACAAGCATGGACCAATGAATAATATCAATAATAGAATAAGCAAGGGTCCTGCAATGGCTGATAGCAAGGTGGTAAGCCATGGTGACCCAGTAAACAAATTTTGATACCAATTAGTGTTTGCATTTATCTGCTCTTCTCTTTCTCTTATCCGATTTCTAACTTGAGAAAGACTATTTTGTATGATGCCAGAATGATTAGCATAGAAACAACAAGTTTCTCCTAGGGCCACACACAGGCCACCCTGCTTCAGGAACAACAGATCTAATCCTCTTCTATTCTGCAAAACTACTTCAGCTAAAGAGTTTATTGAGCGTTCTAGGTAACTCACTGATTTCTCTAAATCGCTCAAGTCTATATCCACCTGATGACTCAAAATTTTAAAATTCTGATTCTCTGTTATCAGTGCTGCAGTGCTTATTGCTGCTGATCCCGCAATTCCTAAGCCAATTAGCAATGGTATCAGAACAGGAATGGCTCGCTTGAATCGCCATGCCCCAGAGGCTTGTAAGTGCTCTCGCCCTCCTTCTCCTGAATAGAAATATACTTGGGGCATAATATGAGCCAAAATACACAAATCTTGTTTCTGAACAATCACTGAGGGGCTAACACAAGGAGTGATTCCAGTTGTGCATGCAAACCATGTGCCATTAGGGGCTATCAGAAGCAGT
>CAUYRT010020868.1:0-128554 GCA_963574885.1 Lepilemur ruficaudatus
CCAAATGATATATTTTTTTTTTTTTTTTTGAGACAGCGTCTCACTCTGTTGCCTGGGCTAGAGTGCCGTGGTGTCAGCCTAGCTCACAGCAACCTCAAACTCCTGGGCTCAAGCGATCCTCCCGCCTCAGCCTCCCGAGTAGCTGGGACTACAGGCACGTGCCACCATGCCTGGCTAATATTTTCTATATATTTTTAGTTGTCCAATTAATTTCTTTCTATTTACAGCAGAGACGGTGTCTCGCTCTTGCTCAGGCTGGTTTTGAACTCCTGACCTTGAGTGATCCGCCCGCCTCAGCCTCCCAGAGTGCTAGGATTACAGGCGTGAGCCACCGCGCCTGGCCCAAATGATATTATTTTTACCTTACTGGCTTGTTATGTAAAATGTTAAGTATCACACACCAAAAGTATTCAAAATCACCGGGTCAGCTGCACCCGCTACAAAAGCGCCAGGAAACTGAACGGTGTGGAAGTAAATGGAACCGGGACGGTGATCGCATTGCAGAGTCTCCTGTGAAGTCAATTTCTTTTGAAGAAAGCAGCAGTCGGTTGGTATCTGAAACGTTTTCTCTACTTGGAACTTGTTGTCTGAGCAGTAAGTCATGTCAGCTTTGGCTCAGTCCCCTTGAGGCTCGAACCAATGAAGCCTGAAGTTACCATTCAGCAACTGCAGCAGCCGTGGGACGCCTGGAATTTGCTGGGCACACTGAGCCTTAAGGCAGAACAGCTGCTGTGGCCCGCCGCCGTTCAATACACCTAGCAGGGACGGGGGACCACAGACACCCTTGTCTGTTCTAAGCACGTTCTAAGCACGGAGGGCAATCGCTGCTCCGTTACTTTCTTGCGAGACAAGAAGTTGCAAGGATGAAAGTCTCCAAGAGCAGTCTAAGGACTAACTGGAAAATTCTCAGTTCTTCTGCAATCCCAGCTGGGTAAGAGGACTCGACCAGTGAAACTATGTTTAGCACACCTGAGTCACTGCGACCACAGACCTAAGGTGCCGGGAATAGAGCTGTGCACACCGTGAGCACACAAGCATGGCTGACCCACAGAAACTGTTGCATTAAAAACCTGCCACAAAACAAAAATAGGAGCCAAGTGTGTCTCAAGAGAAACCATCAGGATTTCTAAGGTATTTATCTCAAATGATGATATTTATATTAATTATTTCAATTTTGATGGTCTGGTAGGGGAGATGCCAGACTATAGAGTTCATGTGTGATCACTGAACCATTATCTGGAGAGAAAATCTGTCATGGACACAGAAATAAGACAACGTCTTAAAATGAAAAAGCAACGCAACAGGAGTGCAGCTCCTGAACAGAACCTTGAACATCCTACCTCCCTGTGGAGCTGGCTCTATCATTTCATGCTTTGGTCCGTCAAGAACTCTAAGATCTTTTCAATTCTATAACCTTCTGTGTTGATTTAAGAGTGCCGCTGCGGGTTTCTGAGCGGAGGAATGAAGGACATGAGTGACCTAGGTTCCAAAAGGTGCATTCCAGTGGGGAACAGACTCAGAGGGGCCAGGGTGGTGGTGGAGAAACCAGGTGGGGCGGCGGGAAGCGTGCAGTCTGGGTACGTGTCGCGGGGAGGGTCGAGGCAAGGGCAAGGAAGGCCACTGTGGGGCCACACCGGAAGGCGGCTATTGCTACGGTTCCACGGTAGGAGGGAGGAAAGGGAGGACTACAGCACACCAGCAGGGTTAACGTGCTCCCCACACCCTGGGGACCGTTTGCGTATGAAACGCGGGCAGAGGAAGAAGTCAAGAACCAGTCTTAGTTTCCTGGTTTGAGTAACTTGAAACCAAGACAGGAGTCATAGCAGAAGACACGAGTTTTTGTCTACTTTGTCCCTCACCCCTGCTGGGGGCATTTGTGCGCTGTGCGGGGAGGAATGTGTAAAGTTAATTCGGACATGTTGATTTTCAGGGGCCTATAGACCACAGACATTTCGGAGGCAATGTCCTGTTGAAAGAGCTGAAATCCGCTCAACAAGCTCGTGCCAGCCAGAGGTCCAGGAGGAAGTCTGGGCTGGACACATGGAACTGGGGTCACTGTAGGAGCCGGGGTGGAAGCTGGGGAACAAGCAGAGCGGCAGAGGCAGCTGAAGACCTGCGCCCGGGAGATGCCCAGTCGAGGGCCAATGGAGCAAGAGGAGCTGCTGTTCGGCACAGCGCGAAACGTCTACCCCGCCCCCCACACACAGGCAGAGTGAACGCTACTGCACAAATCTTCATTTCTTTCCAGACTGATGCTACTGCTGTGACGGGACCAAGCGCTCCAAATGAATGGGTGTGACTGATTGCCTCAAACGCTCAGGACCTGAAGTGCAAGCGCAGGTACATACCACTGACACTCCAGTCTTTTCCCGCCAGCCAGGGGGCTCCCTATGGTTAAAAGCTAGGGTCTGAGTACAAAAGCACCAGTCGTCTGGACAAATAACCGAATCTGCTTGTATAGAGAAATGATCGGTGCTCCCCAAGGGTATGGGGAGGGGGCAAGGAGATACAACTGAGGCTTCTCAGTGGGAGTTAAACACACACAGATAGGCTATCAGCACATCACTCTGCAGGCAGATAATGTCCTAGGATTGGAATCGCACTGGCTTTTTGAAATGCAGAGATGATGGTGGGGAAATGGTTCCCTGCAGATCTGTTGGGCAACCTTCCTTTCCTGCTCGGTGAACTTGTCCCTTGTCCTTTTTAAACCCCGTGCTGTTATTTCATTGGATTGCCAACAATTTTTTGTTATCCTTTTCTATAACTACTGGGCTAGTTACTTAATAGATCCCAAATCTGGCTTAATGTAGCTAAATTACTGTGAATTATCTTTATTTAGGTATCTTCAAATTTGGTAGGTCAGCCGGCATTTATATGATATACATATGATATTTTCATCCAAGTCAGATTTACATGAATTTTTAAAATGGGATGTTCTCCCGGGTATGCAGTGACGATCTAGTGTCAGAATGAGCCATGATCATTCACAAATAATCACCATATCCTGTTTGGAGATAGTTTCCCAGCCAACAGGCTCGAACAAGCCTCCATAGCTCTATTGCTTAGCTAACAAGCTCTAGAGTGAAATCGAATCTCGCTCTGAAAGCTCAGCCATCCACAGCAGTTTCTTTGTTATCAACACCAATTTACAGCACGCCTGTTTACTCCTCTCAGACACTGACCTCTGCAACTGCTCTGTTCCTAAGATGTGTACATAAAAATAATGGAAAAACAAACTGATAATTAAAATTTCTATTTTGTCCCTTCTAGTTCATTTACTTCTTAAAAATTACAACTTAAATTATATGTATATAATATAGCAATGGGTTTATATTCATTGCTATGATATATTTTATATTAAAATATATATCTACCAAGTATAAAATTTAATTACTTTACAGGCATATACATGAACATAAAACTTCCCAAATTCCAAGCACCAAGTGTTATTTTTTCTCTTTTATGTGAACTTATATGCTACGGGAGCTTCTTACTTAAGAAAAGTTCTTCAATCCCACAAAACTCCCAAGGCCCTTTCAGTTCAGTCCATTTTTTCTTTTGCCTTCTCTTCAAACAACTCTCTGCTTCCCTTTCTCCCTATTCTACTTACAAAACCCTTGACCCGATGTTATTCGTCGGGCCCCTCTGGTACCACCCAAGCAGCTGGCAGAAGCCTCCGCGAGTGTTTCCCTTCCCAGGTCGGGCATTCTCGGCAGCCACAGGCGGGCCCGCCCCACCCCCACGGCAGCCAGCTGCTCTGCAGCCCCGTCGTGGTCGCCACCACCCTGTCTCCCTTCGGCTTCCTCCTCCTTCCTCGCTGGACCAATGCACAGGCATCCCGGGCAGCCCCGCCTCTCAACACCAACTACACCCCCCACTGGATTCTGAGACGAGCCGAACCTTACAGGCTGCCTTACGTCGAATGGTCAGTCTTCACTCCCACCTAGACCCAGTACCCACGAAGACACTCAGGGGTCCTCTTGCTGCTTGCGTGTCACCCACCTTAGCAGCAGACACGCTAGACTGGAGGCACTGATTTCCCCACATCCCCTCCTCTCCAGTGTTTTCCATCTTGGTCAACAGCTCCACTATCCCACCGTCCCCTTGCTCGGGCAAAAACTCCAGCAGGTGCTTTGGATTCTTCTCTTTCCCTAGGCTTCTACTCCAATCCCTACATAAGCTCTGTGCGTCCTGAATGCAGGCATCTCCCTCACGGATGCCTGCCCCTCGCCTGCAAATCCTCCTCACCTAACCTGGCCTCCCTGCCTCCACTCCATCCACTGTGCCATCTACTTCCCACACAGCGGCACAGTGATCTTTTAAAATCATCAGATCACGTCGTTTTCCTGTTTGAAAGTCTCTGCAGACGCCCCATCTATGTAGAGGAAAATCCAAGTTTCTTACTCTGTCCTTTGCAAAGACCTCCCTGGTCAGGCCAGTGTTCACCCCTCTGCTTGCCTTTCCGCTGCCCTCTCGGCACCCACTCCTGCCCGCCCGACCGCAGCCTGCCCAGGGAACACACTGTGCCTGCGTCCTTGGCGGCTCTCCTGGAAGCCCCCATCACCCCACCGTCTAGAGGAAGCCCCCAGTCACTCGCTACTGTAATTCTCTGCATAACCATGGTGTATTTTGTGTCCTGTTCACATGTTACTGACCTCACTAGAATGGAAGCCCCGTGAGAACGGGAGCCTTAGGCTCCATCCTGCTCTATCTCCAGGCCCTAGAACAGTGCCTGGGACGTGGTAGGCGTGCCTTGGTATGTGTTGAATGACTACATACACAGCTTCTGATTAAAAATGCTCCAAAACGATTTCTGACAGGTTGACAGCATGAAGTGAGAAGAATCCCACAAGTGCTATTTACTAAGCAACGATCAAGGTAGTATCCCAGACACCTTCATACATTACATGGCAAAACTCTTAATAAATCAGGTCCTATATCCTCCATTTGTCAGATATGCCCCGGCACAGGAGGTTAAATGGGTTGAGGAGTGTCACCTGTAAGGGGCAGAAAGGGCAGCGCTCCTCATGCAGGATCGCCAGGGCACATGGCAGGCCATTCTGAGCTGTCCTGGCTCCCTGGAGCCCCCGTGCTCAGGCCGGGCACCGAGGCATGCATGCATCCACGCCTGCCAATGACCACCTTCCCTGGACTGAGACAACAGTGGGCTGATGTGCCCAGTTTGTTGGATGGGAACAGTCCCAAACCCGGGCCTATCTAATATTACCCACTGCTGAACACTTTGCGCTGATGTTTAACGTTTACAGCCCTGGGTATTCTTGGAAGAATATTTTCTATCTGGAGTCATCAAATCATTCAGTCCTCATGTTTATGCAAAGCACAACCAAACACATAGCACAAAACCCCCGTGCTTCACATCAAGGCCATCCAGCCTGTGGCCTGTATGGTCACCTGTGCCACCAACTAGGCCACGGCAGAGGACAGGGACATGGGAGGAGTATTCAGCCACAAATGGGAGAGAGTTACACTCTACATGCACGGAGCATTCCAGAACATCCTTGTGACACAGATGGAAGAAAGAGAGGTCTCTAAGATGTCTCTGTGTGTGTGTGTGTGTGTGTGTGTGTGTGTGAGGGGGAGAGAGAGAGAAATGAAAGTTTCCATTTGTTTTTGCCATTGCCTTAAACTCGTTTTTCATAGCCATCAAGAAAATTCTGCCCCTAAGCCAAACTGAACATCTCGTAACCAGAGAATTGCCACTCCGGGCCAAGACAGGCTCTGCGTGCTAAGTACCAAGTGGCACTGCTGCCACTTATTAATAAAACCAAGAAAAAGACTTTAAAGGTCACACACCTACATCTTTTAAGAGACTATGAAGCCTCAAAATCAAGCAAACCACAAAAACAAAACAAAACACAACAAGACAGTCCAATCAATCTATTAAATATGTTACCCTGGAATTTTTCTTTTTTAATGTGTCAGACAAAAGAAAATCTTCTTTGGTCTTTCCGTTCTTTGTCCTTTCCCCAGTGTGGGGCACTTTGACCATCCCTGGTGAAACACACACGTAAGTGCAGACGCAGGAATGCCAGCATGTCCCCTCCAGCCCCAGTCACAGCCCACCCCACAGAACCCCCCAGTGTATAGATACATTTTCATTCACAGAGATGAAGGCAAGGATCAGATGGCTCAGATCTAAGGAGCAACCTAATTTCCACCCCATCCCTAATACTGTATGCTTTCAACATGATCCTTCCCGAGTGGCAGAACTTTGCCCTAAAGAAATGTCAAATACACGTTGGAGAAAAGTCCAGATCATTCTAAACCTGAGCGAGAGCAACACACAGTATCTATCAAATCACATTTTCACTGAACAAAAGTCTCAAGAACAACACAGCTCATGTTTTCAACATGACGTGGGCTTTGCCACGTCAGCTCAGGAAGAGACACGGGATGCCTCCAAATCCACGAGAGCTCCGTTCCCCCATCTGCGGCGCGACGGAGCGCTCGGGCCCATCCCGCCACGCAGGCTCCCTTTTATCACCGCAGACCCTGGGCTTCGGAGCTCTGCTGAGCTGTAAAAATGTGTTCCAGGTTGTAACTTGGCAAACATGACTTAACCTGAGAGTAATGCTTTAAAACAAATTTCACAACATCTGCCGTGTCATTTTTAAGCAATACCTTCTGTGTCCACAGAACTTAAACACAGCTTTGTTTTTAAAAGCTAAATTTCATAGGTCTTTCTTCAGCTCTATGGGATATTCACTCCTGGCAATAAAAGGCTCCCACTAGGGGAAAAAAGGGTTTCCAAATGTTTTCACATTTCTGCTCCACGGACTTATGCTCAAGATCAGTCTGTCCCACAAGAATAAAGAAAAAAAGTTATTCTGTATAGTGTCATCTCAAGCTCCACAGCGCCCTTCTGCAAGACGTCTGATGGGGACTGTAATTACAGATGGGCCGACTGTGAGGGTGGTCCGGGGTTCGCACGACAGAAATGCACACGTGTATCAGGGAAAGGAAACGGCCACACCATCCTCCCAGTTTCCAGTATGTCACTGGAGGATAATTCTTTAGAATGAAATCCTAAAACTGAGTACAGAAATTATTAAGAAACTTCAACCGATGTATGGTTTTTGTCTATCTAGTATTTATGTACCAGGTATTCTGTTAGGTATTTAAAGAGATACAAAATCTGTCAGAGTAAATTCAGTTAAGGGCAACTATACAGTGTTGGGCTAAAGAGATATATTTGGAAATTGTTCGTTTTTAGCTGGAATGAAAGCCTTTGCTATATATGATGTAACCTAGAAAGACAGCACAACTTAAAAAAAATCAAAGGAGACTGAGCAAAGGATCCTTCAGAGTAATCGTACATAAGAGATGGGCCACCATGGGGTAGAATAAACCAGTGAAATAAAAGTAAAAGTCAAGAGAGATGGGAAAGAATCATGTTTCGGAAGCAGAAGACGGAATTTCTAGAAGGAATGCAAGGGCGGGAGTGTGAGTGTTGCTGGAGATCAGCTACCACCACGAAGGCTAAAAAGAGGCTGCACGCCTGGGAGGGAGGATGGAGGAGTGACATTCACGACATCTAACAGGGAGAGGGCTAAGTCTTGCGCAAGACCCACGTCAAGTCTAAAACAACAGTCCCGCTTAAAGAATACTTCATCGATCCACCACCAGGCCTCAGGCAAGTGTGAGAAGAGGGTTATGACCAGACCACACCTCCAAGTTCAGGGAAATTATTTCTTAGGGAGTCCTCTAGCCAAGAAATACAGAAAAAGAAAGTGATTTAAATAAAAGTTATTCACATAATCCTTCCCTTGGGGATTTTCAACTTCCTGATATCAGAAAATCTTTTAATATTTTTTAAAAACTAATTCAAAGGATATATATGACAAATGATAAGAAAACAAATTTAATAGCAACTAAAAGACATTGGTGCCTGCTAAGAAACGAGAAAAGATCAGGATGGAAGCAACAACAACAAAAATAGTAAAACAAATTATTTTCTGAAGACGATATACAAATAACATTTAATTCTTTTGCAGAGAATATAAAAAGGAAATCTCCGATATGGTAGAACTTACACTGTTTGCTTCCTGGCATAGTCCTTGATAAGTCATAGAAAAAAAATTCTATATTAAAATAAACAAGAGAAGGGAGGCTTTAGAATTAGTATTTTCACATAAACAAAGGAAAAAATGTAGCTATTGCAATAAAATTTCCATCTACACAAAATAACCGCAGGAACCCTGCAAACGTCCACACACCACCTGGCTGAACGACGCAGCTGCAGGACATTTGAGCTCACTGTGTATTCCAACCACGCGGACTCTGCTGACAAGTCACTGCACATAACGCCCATATTTTGTGGCTTCCTTTTTTGTTTTAGCTTTTTCTGAACTTGATACAGAAGGGAAAAAAAGTAAATTCCCCTTATCAGCCAGTTTCAGAAGTTTTATACAAAATATTAAAGGCACTTTTAGATAAAGTTCTTTAATGAGGAAAACCGTGGTGCTACTAAATTCTTGGAGTATTGTTTTGGTCCTAACCCAGAATTCCAGACAGGAATTCCACAACAGCTCAAAGCCATTTCACCTTTATAAAGAGAAAACAAAACTGAATTATTCAGCCAACCTTTACAGAGCGACCACTGTACTCTGTGGAGCTAACTCGTGCTACCTCTGTTAGGTAGAAGGCTGTTTATCCATCCTGTCCATGCCATGTTCCCTGGGGCTCTGGGCTGGCTTTCTTGTCTCTTAGCCCATTCTCCATGGGTAGTCCCATGATTTCCAAGTCAGTATGTCGAAATGAGTTTTCAGATTACTCACTGCATAAGCAGCCCACTGGAGCATTTATTTAAAAGTATTCCATTGGGATCCAAAAGCATATTGATATGCTTATTGCAGGTCTGTTAAAAACAATCAAACTGAAAAAACCAAACCGGGAACCCTCAATAGACAAATCAAAATACGAGAAGTTATTAAAAGCTAAACAGCCCACAATGTGGATGTAATAAAGAACACTCCTATCTCGGCACTCATATGGAAGGTTTGTTGACTTCCTCTTCTTCTTCTCGTCTGAGTTTTATCTTAAAAGTTGAACTGAGAAAAGGAGCTTTTCCCTATGCTCCTACATCGTATTTTTCAACGTAAACTTTTTAACAAAGTAGAATACACACACACAAAGTGCACAGATCATATGCGTGCATCTCCAATGATTTTCCATTTTCACAAAACGAGTATCTATGGACAGTACTCAGATAAAAATAAACCCAGAAACTCAGCAGAAGCCACCTCATTCCCCTTTCCACTTCTTACTCATCTTCCTTCTACCCAGGCATAACCACTCTCCTGACCTCTAACACCATAAATTGGCTTTGCAAGCTTTGGAACTTGCTACAAATGAATCTCACAGCATGGGTGTTTACAGAGCCTACCCAGACGCTGTGTCATTGACTAGCTACTGGAAACTGTTGTGTCTGCTATCAGCTGTTGTCAATGTGCCTGAGTTGATTACCACTTTCTTTGCAAATTTGACCCTACAATGAGTAACTGGCAATATCATGTAAAGCCTATGGAATACTAAGTGGTGGGGGATTGGAAGCTTTATCATGTTTTTCTCAAAATTTTCCAGTCTCGTGGCAGTAAATCTCCGATGGTCCCTCTGGAGAAGGCCCTGGGTCCCAGGACGTTTGTCCTAGATGCCAGGGAACAGCTACCAGATGGCAGAAGGGGGCTCTGTGCCGCCACTGGAATGCACTTCCACGGAGTGGCCCTGGCAGATGCTCTGCCCCGTGACGTGGAGCCCTCTGAGGCCCCCTCTCTCTCTGTCAGCACCCACTGCACGTGGCGCGGGTAAGGCCCGGGTCTGGATTCAGTGAACTGTTCACAAAACGCAGACTGTACGTGCAGACGTGACAAGATGGGGAGGGCAGCACACAGCAGGCACCGCACCTCAAAGGCAGAGGCACAGGGCCCCTTCTGATTGTACGAACACAAAAAACACATGCAGCCAAACACAGCAAGAGCAAGTGCCACATTTCCACATTGAGAATCTTCTAGAACAAGCCCTAATTTAGATTTATGACCCAATCCCAGCAAGAGATAGGTACTTTATTCCACCATCGCCACCCCCACTTCCCAACTTTTTCTCTGGAAGGGACAGGTGCCATATTAGGTAATTTGGAAAGCTTAATGTCATTATTGATTAGTTACAGATACATAAAAACATACACCTTATCTAAGAGCTGATACAACAGTGCCTGCCAATTTCAGAACTAGCTACTGCAACATTTTTGGAGGAAAAAACTTCCTTCAAACCAAATGCAACTTGAAAATAACAGTATCAGCAGAGGCGGTGACACGAGCCTCTTGAAGAACACTCTCGCAGTTCAGCTGTTTCCCCACATCCTCTTCGGGAGAGTTTTATTCAGAGTTTCTCTCTGGAATTTTGAACCCACAATTCCCTCTGCTTTCCTTCGAAAAATCCCTTCCTTCGATAGGAATCCTGGTTATTGCCAGTTAATATTGGATTACCCAGAGCAAGAGAGGCTTGTGTGCGTCTAGGTAAATAAACACACCGTTAAGGAGAACTGCATGAAAACAACCCACGTGGCTGTGTAAGAGTTCAATTTTAAAAGAGGAAAAATGCCCTGGCTCCACAAATACCCTGCTCTGACTGAAGTTCCCTCCTATCAGGTTTTGATTATTTAATTCTAAGAGAAACAAGACCACGGAATTAATAGGACGAAAACAGCATGATCAGAAACAGCAGGCCGCTAGGCTTTCTCTGGTCCAGGCCTGATCTGCGTAGGCTGCTGGTGACTCTAACTCCATCCACTCCATCCTGCTGATGAGCCGGGAAGGGGAAGCGATCTCCCTCCAACAACGGCTAGACCTCATACTTATCCCTTTACGATCACCCCAGATGCGGGGATGGAAGGAGAGAGACAGGGTCTGAAACAGACACAGAGGGGAAAAGAGGCCCACAGAGAAGGGAGACCGGCCCCTGGGCTGCAGTGGGGAGGCAAGTCCCGGGCAGAGCAGGACGTGGGGGCAGGCACAGCAGAGCATGGCCCAGCCGTGGGCCCTTGCCACAAAGCGCCATCCCAGGAAGGCCACATAGGCAAGGGTCATGGCGCTAAGCCCCTCTCGTCTCTGTAGAGAGTTCTCTCGTTCCCGCAGAGTCAGCTGTCAGCAGAGGCAGGGCAAGGGGCAAGAGCAGCCGTCAGAGGTGACGACCGAGGACGTGGCTCGTGGCTCTGGGAAGGCCACGCCACGAGGCCAAGTGGGGCGGAGAGAGGCGGCAGCAAGGAAGTCGGTCCATTCAGCTCTGCGCTCTGATGTTCGGGCTTCTTCCTCCAACATTTTACTTTTCAAAGCATGTTCGGGAGAGTCTCAGGCCAATGCGCGGGCAGCGGCTGAAGAACTTGAGGCCACCAGGTCTGGGACGAAGGGGCTGGAGGGACAGAGGGCTCCTCACTGCCCTAGCCCGGGCCATCAGGGCACAAAACTCCTGGGTCTTCCCAAGGACACAAATGGAAATTGCAAGGCAAAGCAGGGTCTGATTTTCGAGTTACGGTCTCTCCTCCTCCTGCGACCTGCGTTCCGAGAGCCTGCTCACGAGCGGGGGAGGCGGGAAGGCACAGGCCAGCACAGAAGTGGGAGCGGAAGCAGGGGGGCTGCATTATCCCCAAATAAATTGGTCCCTGAATACCCCCTGGAATTGGGGGTGATGAGTGACAGGGAACGAAATCCTGATGTGACTTCCTTCCTCCAATGCTGTGTGGCCGTCATCCCAAATCCCCGCGGACTGGCGTGGATTTGTGGGATTCTTCGCCAGGCAGCTGCGACAGAGAAGGGGGCAGGGACCACACAACCGCAATGCGTCCTGGGTTGCTCAGGGCCGCTGGGCCTCCCCAAGCTGGACGTGCAAGGACGGCTGGGATGGGAGGCCCCACCGTCCTCCGTAGCTGTTCTCCAGGATGTCATTCCCAGGGAGGGACACTGAGGCTGGCTAGATGGAGGACACTGAAGAACCTCATCTCTCATCTTTCTGGCCCCTCAACTCCACTTCCCCTGAAGGGAAAAGGCCTTGGGCACAGAAGGGATGAAATAACTAGAAACCAAAACTCCCTGCTCTGCTTCCTGTCATTCTCAGCTAGAGTTTATGTCATTGCTCCTAAGCTAAAAGCATCGTGTCCGCCTGGAAGGTCAAACAAGGCCTGAGACTTGCAAGGTTTTCTGCATGACCCTTACTTGCCCCCGCAGGCCATGTCGACATCAACAGGAGCTCCAGGCGGCACAGTGCTCTGTGAGGTGTGATGTTTTCTGCAGTTTTATCTGTAGATGCCGACAGGCAAAGGCTTTCTCTAACTGTTGGAAGAAACTGGCAGAAGGCCAAGAGACAAGCGTCCCCCACTGACGTCCACTCTGGGTCAGATGGCCTCCATGTTCTCCCACAGGACCAGTGCCAGGCCCAGGACTGGAGATGCTGGCCTGTCACCTTGCAGGAGGAGTGGACTGCTGTCCACCGAGGGCCTGTTCAATACCAGGCCCTCCCCTAAAACTCCCCAAAACACAATGGGTGAGACATTTATACACATATCATCCATAATGATATAAATATTTTTTCATAACAAGATTATGTAGCAAGCTGTAAGAACACAGAGAAGGCCGTGGACGGGATCGGCCAGGGAGGGACAGAAAAGGTCTCACTGGGTGTTGAGGGTGAACGGCTGCCCTTAGTGGCCCTTGAGAAGCCCGAGGTTGGGTCCCAGCTCCCTCCTGGCTCTGTGCCCAGGTTCGAGGACCTTGCTAGGACTTGGTTTCTTGTGTAGAGCAGAAATTACCGTACGGATTAACTATACAAAGTGCTCAGTAAAGCACCCAGCACTGGGGTAGCCATCATCCTCCCTCTCTCTCCTCCTCCTCCCAGGCACAGAGGCATTAAGGAAAACATTCCCACGTAAAATTAAAGGAGAATATGACTCTTTTCATTTTTAGCCATTCCAACAGTGAACAGAGACAAGGGATTTGTGGCTAGTTTTTAAGCTGAGAAACAGACATCTCTTTAGAATAAATAATACTCTATGAGTTTCTAAAACTGACAGTACAAACAAGGACCATCTTCTAATGGTCAAGCAAGCATCTCTGCCCAGCATGCCACGTGGGGCTTAATAAATATTAACTGGTGATGCTCACACAGCCCCTAAAACGGTGAATGAACATGAAGTGCCAAAAATTAAACCCATAGACGTTTTACAAGTTTATGGAACAAGGGAGTTGTTCTTAACCTACAGAATTCGATTTTCTCTTCCCCGTTTCTCATGGACTCGGTCTCCTGTGGGAGAAAATGGGTATGAACAGATTATTTATTTGGAAACGCTGACAAACTTCATGTGACCATGGCACTGTCCGACTCATTGTAACCCCCTGGAAATCCAATCTGCAATGATTTAAAAAAAAATGGAAGAGGGAGCAGTCAAGTCAGCTTAATCTTTTCAAATAATGAAGATTTTATCGATGCTGAGACAGCCTCTCCACTTGCTTTGGCATTTAACCCTGCATCGAAAGCCTCCCTAACACGATAATGATAATACCGTCTTCCCTGTCATCATCTCGCGCCGCAGAGCTACGTGCCGACGCCGAGGCAGGTTTTCACGGCCACTGGCCCCTGCATTCCTGCCTGAGCCCTGCAGGAACCAGAGCCCGGCAGCTGCCAGCGTTTATTTACACACATTCCTGCCTCAAATTGAATTAATGAGCGTAATTTAACTCAGGCGATGTCCTTCCCAGCTCCCCTTCTCCCTGCCCCGCTGGCGGGCCTGCTTTCCCCTGACACCCTCCCAGGGTGTCCCGACTGGGATGGAGGCAAGACACGTGACCCGGGGCCTCTCTACCTCTAAGGTCCTATAAAATCACCTTGGGCTCAGGTTAAGACGCGGGCTCCATACCAGCAGGTCCAGGGAGGGCCTGAGAGTCGGCATTTCTAACAAGCCCTCTGACGAAGCCCACGCTACTCGTCTGCAGACCACACCTTGCCTGGTGGGGGTTACTGAAGAACTGCCTACAGTGACTAGTATAAGCAGTGTCCTTAATGGGTAACTGAAAGGCAAACAGTAACTTCTGATCAGCTGATGTAATGTAGGCTATACAAAAGCATGTATATATATGGAGATATAGATGTGTCTCCACAGGGGATATATTTACCTTGTCTACCTTTTCTGTATGCATAAGAAAAACAGAAAAGTCAAGCCACTCGTCCTATTAACCCTCAAACACAGTCCTACACAAATTCCAAAGCCTAGGAGCTAAAGAAAGCGTGGAATAGGAATGCTGGGACCCTTAACTTTTATAGAAAAAGCAAAAGTAACCCCACATGAGAAACTTCAGCATGGATGTGGTTAGATGCAGGAGGTCTGTTTATTGCATTGGGCAGACCAATGAGGAATTTCCTGCGCGCTATGCCAAAGTCAGAGCGCAGGCAGCTTTCTCTGAAGTCTGTGCAATGAAACCAGCAGATCTCCTGTGTATTAACACATTGTATACCTTTGCTAGTTATCCCTGGCAAAAATCATTCCACATTCTACCAAGTGTGGAAAAGGATTAAAAAGAGGGCAGGAAGAAAAAAAAGACCCTCTAAAACAAAAGAAAGTAGATGAATATATTAGAAAACCAGCATCGGTGTGTTGGATTTTGTTCTTCCTGGATAGGAAAATGTGTAGTACCTCCAGCAATAAATATCCTTAACCCTGGACCCATACTCGTTTGCCCAGGTCCACACAAACTCAGTCGTTGGCTGCTTCAATAGAGAAAGGCTTTCATGTTGAATTTTGCGCAGAGAAGTAGATTTGGGGAATTTTTTTGAGGAAAGATTGAATTTATCATGAAGCATATTTCATCAAGAAACTGGTAAAATGAACCACCTTCTTACCCAAACCACAAAGGCTGCAAATTCCTTTGCTAGGAAAGTTGGCTGCTTCTGTTGAAAAGATTAACCTGTGCTGAACAGCTCTGGGGGCACGAAGGGCTGGGCGAGGCTGCCTTTCCCATCAGGGACATCACTGGCAACGACAAACAGCAGCTCCCGGAAATGGAAACATAGTAGCTTATCAATCCCATTGCCTTACTGTAAAGGTTTTCCAGCTGATGTATAGAATTGACCTCAAAGTATTCTAGAAAGAGTTTCACGATGCCTAAATTCTGCTGTAAAAACAAAAGTCATCTTGAACCTTTCATTACGGTGAGGGAGCAACTTCCTTTGGTTTTAGTTTCCTGCTCACTCAAGTTGAAACCACCCGTGTTTTCATTAAAACAATGAAATAAGGTTAATCACACTTTCCCCTTTTTTTTTTTTTTGTGGTTGTTCCTGACTTGACAGCATCCTGAGGAAACAAAGAAATTACACTTTTTAACCTGATGGGACAGGTGGCTGCTTTGCAAACAGCCAAGTTTGTCAAGAGGCAACCCTCTAAGGATTAGCTGCTGGATTTTCTTGAAGCACAAGTAAAAGGAAAATTGCTATTCAGATTGCTGTAGACACTGACAAATTATAGATAATTATATGTAGCTAATTTTTTATTTTAAGACTATCTGATTATCCATCTCTGTCACTCTGCCTAAAACAGGTTGCCCTGTGGACAGGCTGCCCATGGACAGGCCTGCACCTTGTGGCTGTTGTCCAGGATGCCACCTCTTCCTTACCATCTACTCTTTTTTAAGTGTACCAAGCTCAGATCTCCTTGCCAAGCTCCAGTCCTGCTTATTTAAGTTTTCTTGCTTTGTCTATGTGCATTACTAATTTATTTTAACTGTATGTCTTAAACTTACCTCAACTATCTGTTGAGTTAGTCAAATGTCTTCTCATTGGAAGAAGCTATTCAAGAAAAGACCTAGGATTTTCCTCCTAATTCTTTGCTTATACGGAAGCCAAATGGAAAAGATTTTTTTTTTTTTTTTTGCTACAGCTATTTGCAGAAGAATGTGGGTATTGCCAGGATCTTCTTCAAATACACTGCATGGAGGCACACAAATCTGCTAGAAGAACCACTACAGAAAGGACACAGCTGAGGCATGGCAGGAGACCTGGGCTTATCCAGCAGATGCTTGTGTCTGCACTGGGCACCTCAAAGGTTATTCACAGTAGTGGAGTCCAGACTCCATCCCCAGCAGAGGCACAAGTCCAGTGGCAGTAGTTGGGGTTGGGTCTTGACCTGGTGGCCCAGAGGAGTCTCCTTGGGTCATAACAGCTTTCCGAAACTGGTTCTTCAGCCTTCCCATACACTCTGTGGGCTGCATAACAAACTTCTATGTATTCTTTTTCTGTTCATTAAGCAAAGCCGGCTTTTTGGTTCATTGCAAGCATGGATCCTGCCTTGCACAGTTAATAAAGTTTAGCATATTTGTGTTACAGCTCCAACTTGTAAGGTCAAGGCCAATGGCCAAGAGAGACTCCTGCCCTCCCTCAGAGGCCACTGTAATTTAGTGCCACCACCAGAGATACTGTCCCGGGGGTCGATAAAGAATTTCTCCAAAAGAGACACTAGCAGTGAACAAAAGAGTTTAGGTTTTAAGACATCCTTCCATGGAAATAAGTCACGACAAAAGACAACGTCCAGAGTCCTGACTGTGTTTACTTAAATTCTTGTCCTCAGTGCCAAAGGCTCTCCGGTCTCCTACCACGTCAGCAGGCCCTACAGACCAAACTGTTTGTGCCCTCTGGGGGCAAATCACATAAACATCTGAGAGAAGCCTGGGGCATGCCATCAACGCTGTGACACACACAACCAACACAGCTGCAGACGCGAAAACTGGTGACGTTGGCTTGCTCTGGATGTGTGCAGCGGGGGAGTCGGGGACGGTGGCTTAAGGTGTTAGGCTCCTATGCCTGGGAAGTGATGATGGCACTGAGCAGAGAGGGAGTGTGTCAGGGCGAGAGGAAGACAGGAGCTCTGCTTCAGAGCGATGAGTCTGAGGAACTGGGGGCCATGCAGGTGGATGACGTGGAGTTGGAGTGGTTTCGAGTCATCCCACGGTCACTATCCCATCATGTCAGTCATTAGCTTAGATACAAAGCATACAAGTCACAAGCAACCAATCGGGTGACGACTGAGGGTGGGAGGAGGCTCGTTTGCTGTGCACTCTGGCCCCGCCCCCGCCTCTGTGCCCTACTCCCAAAGCACAGACTGCCTGGTCCACACCCAGCAGCGTGCTGTCTCCAGGAAGTTTCTCATCTAAAGGGCACACCTGAAACCGCATTTTTCTCCAATGCCGAGTGGAAGTGAAGTGAGTGGTTAAATTGTTAGCCTTTTGTTTACAATCTACTTATCAAATTAGTTTTTTTTTAGGGGGGGCAATCTTGTAAGATTGACACATGCAGGTCTTTGAGGGTTCTCTTTACACAACAGAGGCTCTGGGCGGAACTCGCTAGAAAAGGAGCAGTTTCCCTTTGTCAGCAATGCCGTGTACTAAGCAATGTCCTTAATGTGTCCTTAACGAACACAACTACTTTCCAAGCCGTGTCTAGAGGGGCTGGGGGCTTATTAAATGGCCTCGGAATTCACAGTGATGGTGATTTGGGTAGTAAACAGCTTGAGAGGGGGCTCCTGGCCAAACTGGGATCAATTAACTAAAATAAAAAACTTAAGCTGCTATGGCTGGCACAGGAGTTTAGAAAGGCACTTGCTCTAAGGAGCAGGGGAGGGGACGCCCTTGAGGACCTACAACCGGACAGGAACCAGGATTGGAGGGAATCAGGGACGCCAGGGGCAGAAGGCTTCGAAAAGAGAGACAGCCCAGAGCTAACTTTAAAGAAAGCAAAATACATGGAAAATTAATATATATGAACAGCTCTTGATGAAACAAAGTAAAATGACAAGACGAATTCTCCGTACTACAGCTTCACACGCTGCTCTGTTAGTCAGACGTGCCATGTTTAGGGTTTGGAGTTCTGGAAGCTCCTTTCACCCCATCAGAGTGCTAGAGAATGAAGCGGTGGGCTCTGTAGAACCCTGGCCCCCGACTGCCACCTTCTAGAATGACAGCTAACTCTGGCATCAGTGATACTGAGAAATAATGAAAATTGCTTTCCTAAAAAAAAAAAAAAAAAAAAAAAAAAGCTTTGGGGGAAAAAGCCTAAAATGACATCGAATAGGTGGCAACCTGTCACCCAGCTGACCTGTGTCAGGAGAACTACGTGAAAGGCTTGACCCGAATTCACTCTCTCGCTTTGTATGAGAACACTATGTCTTTAGGCTTATTCCACTAGGTTTGAACCACCGGAAAACATTGGAAAAAGTAAAAAAAGATTAGCTTTTCTTTTAATAAAAATGAACAAATCCCCAAGTAGACAACTTTGTTAAAGTTGCTTCTTGATTTTATACTTTCTGTTCAAAACAAACTATTCCAGTAATAATGAGCTTATTTTCCAAACTCATGCATATCTCAGATTTTAAAAATCTCATTTAGAATCAACATTTTTATGTTACAGACAATATGTCCTAATGCAATACTTAATTCTCTTTTAAAGGATTTTTTTTACAGCCCAGATAAGGGTGTTTGTTTTACTCATTTTAAACACTTTAGTAGCCAGAAAGATAGCACAAAATAATACTCATATATCTACAGTCCCTCTATTTCCATTGTTTCTAACAATTATCTTTCCCACATTAATCATAAAAGGCAAAATTCTTACTTACTACGTTTGGTACAGGACCTTTTTTTCACGGTCAGTCTTATCCTTTCTCAATGCCATGCCTAGAAGAGCTTCTCAACAGGCCTGTAATTCCCTGCAGTGAACTTTTAAAAGCCCCTCTCTGCAGGTTCACAGCCCACCTGGCCTTCTCCATCACGCTGACGGCCCGTCCTCTGGGTATCAATCACCCTTTCCTCCCGCTCGCCTTCCCAGCTCTGCTTCTTCTGGCCCCACTGGACATGCAGCCACTTTACTGCTGCTTTTCTTTCCTTTAATTAAGATGCCGTGCAGGACAGACATTCCAAATCTTAAACTTTTTCTCCTCTTATACTAGGGCTTTAGTTGACACTAAAATCCTACCCTCCAACTCCGCTCTGGGGCCAGACCCACCCGCCCATTTAAGCCTCCCCAAGGCACCATGAGCTTGGACTGCACCACCACTGACCTATGGAGGAGCCACCCCCGAGAAGTTCCATTTCTTCCATGAAGGCATCCCAGATTTATCAGAGGCCAGCTGCTCACTGCGCTCTATCTACGCCTGACAGTTTTCTTGACCCAAATCCCTCTCCGACCATGTGCTCTTATTTACGACTTCAAAACGCCAGTCTCCTGAACATCGTAATGAAAATGCTGCCCAGTGAGGTGTTGGTTTAGGGTGCACACATCTCTCCTAGTGCCATCTGTGACCCACTACCTTGCTCAGTGTTATCTATCATCATAAAACCATCAGATAATGATTGGCTTGGTGGCACCTGGAATTGGGTCATCAAAAAATCCATCTTGATTCTCTTTTTGCCTTTCCTTTAATATCAGCTTTTCCATGAAGTAATTAAACGTGACCATTGACTCTTGCTAAATACCAACATCAGTGAATATTACGCCACAGATATCACCCACATGCTAACAGTTCGGCTAAAATCTTAACGGGAGATGTTCTATCGTTCTTTGGGTGGGAAAAATACATAGTTTGTGCTACTGGGTTTTTGAGCGCACTTCTCTTAACAAAAGTGAGAAATTCATTAATTTACAAATCACTTCTTACGAGCAGATCCTGTGCTAGGTACTTCTACGTGTTCAAACATTCGGCATCCGCTTACGTTACTGTGTTACCAACTCAGCACGCAGATAGGAAGCACCTACTACACAGAGCCGGCTACGTTCAGGTTGTTCAATTTTATTTTGTTAACTCATTCATTTAAATATTCACTGAATGCCAAAAAGGATGGGTGCCAGGTACCAAGGATGTACTGGGGAGCACCCACTTCCTTCCACAGAGCTCACGGTTTAGAGGGAGAAGCTGATATTATGAAATTATATTAATAAAAAGGTAAATTTTAAGAAAATTGTGGTAAAAAACATAAACATCTTAGCCACTTTTTTAAAGAGATGGGGCTCTCACTGAGTTGCCATGGCTGGGGTGGCAGGGCACTCAGCCTGGGCTCAGGAATGCTCCCAGCTCGGCAACACCGCCTCCCCCAGCGTCATCATGGCCAGTTTTAAGTGTAGGGTCAGCAGCCTTAACTATATTCACACTGTTGTGCAAGAGATCTCTAGAACGTTTTCATCTTGCAAAACTGAAATTCTACACCCATTAAACAACTCCTCATTCCCCCCGCCCCCAGCCCCTGCAAACCACCATTCTGCTTCCTGTATTTGTGAGTCTATTTTAGAGATAACACATACGTGGAATTATACAGTATTTGTCTTTTTGTGACTGGTTTATTTCACTGAGCATAACAACGCCCTCAGTTTTCAAACCATGTTGTACCACAGTGACGGGATTTCCTTCTTTTTTCAAGTTGAACAATATTCCATTGTGCGCACACATATCATGTTTTGTTTATCCATTCGTCTTTAATGGACATTTTTATTGCCTCTACCTTTCGGCTGTTGTGAATAATGCTGCTATAAACATGGGGGTGCAAGTATCTTTCAGAGACCCTGCTTTCAATCCTGGTGGATATACGCCCAGCAGTGGAATTGCTGGATCATACAGTGGTTCTATTTTTAACTTTCTGAGAGATCTCCATACTGTTTTCCACAGTGGCTGCACCATTTTACCTTCCCACTGACAGCACACTAAGGTTCCAATTTCTCCACATCCTCACCAACTATTCCCTCCCTCCCTCCCTGCCTCCCTCCTTTCCTCCCTTCCTTCCCCATCCTAACGGGTGTGAGGTGACGTCTCCTACGTATACGTAGATTTTCAGTTGTGGACAGAACAATAAAGGAGAGGCAAGTTGTGTTAAGAGGACACACAACAGGAGCACGCAGGTCCGGGGTGCCGGGAAGGGCTTCCCTCCTGAAGCCACAGGCATCTGAGATCTGGCAACCGTGGAGACGCTGACGGAGGAGGAGGCAGAGACCAGGCACTCAGCAAGCGAGGTGAGGAGGTGCAAGCCCCACAGCTCTTCACACCAGGAAGTCAGAGTTGGGTCCTGAGGGAGATACGACAGGAACAAGGGGCCTCGAGGGCCGCAGGCGCCAGGTAAAGGATGCTGAGCTTTATCCTTGAGGGCAGCAGGAGAGCAGGGAATAGCTAGACTCAGATTTGTGTTTTGAAAAGACCATTCTGGCTTCCGCGGAGGGATGGATCCGGACAGACTGGATGCTAAGAACTAGCTACAAGGCTACCTCCATGATCCAGGCAGCACAGACTAACTGGATGGGACGAGAACTGGATGGAAGGAAACATATTTAAGAGATATTTAGGAGGTAAAAATGACAGAGTTTGGATTCGTCATGATAATGGGGGAGAGGCCTGAAACTCAAGAAGGACAAAAGGGTGAGGGGTTCACACCATCTTACGGATTAAATAATCATCCTCCTTAGAAATTGGCACGTACTTAATAAACTAACCACTCAGAGGGAACAGCCCTAACCTGTTTTCAGTGGCATAGATTCTTTTTGCCCAGCGAGACATCAGTGTGACCAAAGTCCCAGGTCCTGACCTTGTCCTTCTAATATTTGGGAGAAGATGGTGCGATCTTAGCCAACATTTTGGAAAAAATACTTGAAGTCAGATCCATGCTTGATAAATCTTGGTTTACAGACTCCACTTAAAGCCATCAATAAGCCCACAGATGAACGGCTCAGTCGTCTCCCCCAGATCTTATTTGTAGGGAAAGTCCTGTGAGAGCCAAGATCCTTTTCACAGTAAGCGACTAAAATAGAAGTGAGGCAGGGCACGCCCTGGGTGTGGGGGAGAGCCCGGAGGATCTGGGCTGAGGCTGCCTTTCCTACCTTTTGATCCTGCCTGTGCTAAATTTAGCTGTGGGGAGTGAATCTGAGTTTCCAAATCTCAGCTGATCAAGAGCTGCGTTGTCCAGTGCAGCAGTCCCGGGCCAGATACAGCCACTGAGCCCTTGAAATATTAACACGTCTAGTCTGCCTCGCAATGTGCCGTGAGTGTACCTTACACGCCGGACGTCAGAGGCTCAGCACAAAAGAAGAATGAACACAATTACCTCATTAACAATTTCTCTTTATGTTGATCACATCTTGAAGTGATAATATTTTGGAAATGTTGAGCTAAATAAAATATATTAATAAAACTAATTTCTTTTTGCTTTTTTAATAGGGTTATTAGAAAATTTAAAATTATACACATGTCTCCCATTATATTTCTGTTGGACAGCCCTTCCCGGGACTATTTGAGTCTCAGCCATCTGAACTGCTGGCTGCCAAGAGAAAGAGGCCTCTCTTAGAAAAGCTCCTATTTCCTTCCATCTCTATTTCAAACGATTAGCTTCTATCCAAGCCTGTCCTCTTTCTTTTAGGTGGGGAAACTGGGGGAAGGATATATTGAAGGCTACAAAAAGTAGGCAAAGCTCCTTCCTACTCCAACTTGGTGGATTCACAGTAGGAAAAGTTAACCAGCTGCTTTTCTGCTACATAATGACAACGGCCAATTTTCCGGAAAGGACAGGGAGAGTTCTCTCTATCTCTACTTGACCCAGAAAATTTTACCTTTCTTGTCTGCAACTTGAGTTATTAATTTCTTCAGTATTTAGGATTCTTTCCAGAAGTGACAAAAACCCAATTTGATTTATCTTACGCAAAAACAGGAATATATTGGTTAATGGGCATCTAACAGTTAAGAGATGGTGTCAGCTTCAGGCAGAGCTGGATCCAGGGGCGTGGTCAGTGCTGTCAGCTCTCAGCTTCCTCTGTGCTTAATTCATCCTCAGCCAGGCACTCTCCACAGTGGCTCCTGGTAGCTCCCGGCCGACATCATCCTCATATAACAGATTCAGCAACAAAAAAGCTCCCTCCCCCATTAGTTTCAATAAAAAAATCCCTGAACTGTCTCTAAGTGGGGGCCCAGTGTAGGGTACCTCTCCATTCCTGAATTAATCACCCGGTCAAGGAGGTGGAAGACTTGGTTGTCTACTCTTGGCCCGAGATGCAGACCCCAGAAGTGGTGCAGTGGTAGAAGCAGGAACATCTGAATGCATGTTCTGAAAGAGGGTGAGGGATTTGAGACTATGACCAGAGACGGGGAAACGGATTCAGGGCGGGCGGGAGATGATAAGATACCACTGCATCCTGCACACAAGAGATGCGCTCACTGCTGCTGAGCGAACTGGGTAGGGCTTGCCTTCCGAGCACACTCGAAAGTATCTGTGCATTTAACTCTGCCCTCCTTTCAGCTTCTATCCTTCGTCGGGCTGCAACCACTGAAGAAAAACTGTGAATCAAAGTGCACATGTGAGCACGGACACAAGCAACCTCGATCTCTCTCTTCTTGTCTGTAGCCAAAGGAATGATGAATGCTTATGACAGCAGGTTAATCCGGGTTCAAAAAGCATCTGATTCACTCCATGGATACTTCAGTATTTTACACACTGCCAACAGAAACAACAATAACTGACGATCTCACCTACTTTGTCTGTTCACTATTTTTGTCCTCTTAGACACGGTCGACGATAGCTTTGCATCATCATTTATGAAAAACAGAAAAATCGTGGTCCAGACTGAACAGCATGCCGTGTGCCTCTCTTTCCTCTCTTCGCTGGTCCAGCCTGCCCGGGTCATGTCCTCCTCCATAACTCGATTTGGTGGCCTTTCTCCAGCACCTCTCTACCTTTTAAACAGGGCAAGCCTGATGGGCCCCTCCAGCCCCGTGTCTGGGTGGGGGGCCTGCGGTGACGACAGCCTCCAGCCATCAGACAAGGCTGCGTCCCTCTGCAGATGTCGGGAAGGCAGCTCCTGCGTAGAATCCTAACAAGAGTGGCCTGCATACACGCTTCCACATGTTTCCAGAAAGGAAAAGTTCAAAACCACATCAAACATGCTCTGTGACCGCTGAGCATAAATATTACAAACAAACAAAATCAGCATGTAATGTGTACTTTAATTTGCTGACAGATATTTAAAAAATTAACATCAGAATGAATGACAAATGCCTACACCGCAACAAAACCTCTGAAGAAAAAAATAACTCGCAATCAGAGAGGCCTGGCCTCTAATTAGCACACGGCATCCTTGAAACAAGAGGCCGAAACAAAACGGATTGCCAGAACGGAGAGAACTCTGTGTGGGGGAAGGGAAAGCGGAGACGGAAAAAAATTAGGGTTTTTCATAACGTACATAAAAAAATACCATTTGAAACTCGCTTTACTGCAGAGAAGATTGTGGCTCAATCACAAAGTCTGTTTATGCCTTCTAACCCCACATGTGCATTTTTAAAATTCTATTACATTTCAGGGTAAGTCATTTCAGATAAAATTTAATAAAAGCAAAATTTTAAGAATTGAAAAACATTTTCTTAAGATGCCCAGTTCATCATCACCCTGGGTGTTTTCCATGGTGAGGTCACGAGAGCCTGGCGTCGACTCCAGAGGGAAGCCCAGCTGCGCCACGCCCCACCTGCCCAAGGGACTGATCCCTTCTCTCCAGCCTCAGTTTCCCATACGGTAGCAGATTACCTAATGAGCTGATGCTCAATTAGTCATGCAGGACACTACGTGTGCATATATGTACATGAGTAAGTTTGGTCTGACACATAGTATTAATAATTGTTCAATAAGCATTGCCTACTGGTATTTACTGCCTGATTTTCTTTAATTTCCCCATTAAATCCAAAGACAGATATTATCTCCTTCGTAAACCCGACGAACTGGGGCTCAGAAATAACACGGGTATGGATATTATGAACAATAGACTTAACTTCATAAATGTCTCAGGCATTAGGTTAATTTGGTTCAAATCCTACTTTCACAGTTATGATTTGCACGGAATAGGAAAGAAATCTGATCCGCTCACTTTAATCCGGGGGACTCCGTGGATCCCGCAGGCCTTGCGGGAAGCCGTCGGGATAAAGGGGTCGCTGATCCCGCGGCTGCCTGCAGAAAGGATCTGACACCACTTTCAGGAGCTTCCAATTTTTAAAAAGTTATACTTTCTCTTTGTTTGTTAACCAGGAGAAAGAAAACAAAAACAGCTTGGCGTTCTATGTAACAACGACAAAAGCCGTTTTCTGACGGAAGTCTCGTCCCATGGACGTCTGAGTTTTCTGATGTTACAGCCCAGATATTTACAGGCTGTGAAAACCCACCTGGACACCGGCCAAATGAGTGTCTCCAATTTTTCTTTTCATTATCAATGAAGACGTTTATTTTTGGTTATGGTTTCATTTTTATTTTTTTGGTTATAGCGACTACCTTGGACAGGGATTGGTGCGAGGAGCCTTCAGAGAGGTGAGTGCACAGGGAGGGGACCCGGAATGAGTGTGACGAGGGCCACGGGGACAGGAGAAACCCGGAAGTTGTGCCCTCTTGGCTTTGCTGACACTGCTGTCTATTCAGATGAAAACGTCATCCAGAGACACAGCGTGTGACTTCTTGTTAGTCTTTCCGCTCCATAAAACGCACAGTTGTAGCCAGATTTGAAACTGGACCTCAGCGAGTAATTTGGCCAACTTCAATACTCAAGAAAAGCGTAGAGAGAAGACGCCAGGACCATACTCCACACCGAAAGGCAAGTCTCTGTGGACGGGCCTTTCTTCCCCACGGGGCTCCCGCTGCCGCCGGCCGGGCCCCAGGCCCCCCAAACGCAATGCTTGAGGCCAATGGTACCGAGTCTGTCCAACACCGTCCTGTTATAGGGGGTCCCAGCAAGCTTGAGCGACGCGCATTAGATGCTTTCTGGGCTGCTATTATCCATAAAAACTAATAATTGCAATGTCAAGATAATTCTTTGCCAACTCCCTGAATCAATCCATAACCTCGAGTAGAGCAAAACAATAAAATATGCTACGCTAAAGCCTTAAGTTTGTTTTTAAAAACCATTTATTTCCTCGGCTGGCCACGGACTGGTGAAGGCAGGGAAAACGCGCCACGCCCACCCTGGGTGAGGGGACACCCTCGAAGGAGCTGCGCACGCGGGAGGGGCTCCCGGCGGGGCCGGCTTCGTTTGGTGTCTCAACAACGGCATGAGACATTTTGGGTTTTTTTTTAACTTGTCAATTAAAAATAATAATAAAATAATTAAAAAGAGACTTGTTTTTATTTGCCTTTTCGTCTTTCTGGTCTCTCTCCCACGCCAGCAGTAGCATCCCGAGGCTGGTGGCGGAAGTGCCCCCAGCGCCACGGTAGCAAATGCACGGTTCAGATGAGACGCCGTCTCTCTCGGATGGATTTCTTTTAGGAGCAAACGCGCTGCTCTCCCAGAAATCCCCAGCAAATGTCTCCTTGCGTCTCCTTTAGGGTTTCTGAGCCACTCACAACAACAAGGAGCCTGGGATGAAGCTGTCCCCTGCAGTTAAGGGTGGAAATGATTCCCCAGGGCTGCTGGGCCTCTTGTGCAGGTCACAGCACACACGTGAACACGAGCTGGGCGCCCTCAGGCAGGGGTGAGCACGGTGGGTGCTGGGGACCCCCAGCCACACCAGGGACCTCACCCTGATGACGAGTCCTCTCCTGGCCCTCAGGTGGACTCCCACCCGCAAGCCCTACCCTACAGACACCTGGAGCCACAGCTGAGCAAAGACAGCCACCACCCTGACGTCACCCCCACTTCTCGGCTCACCTCCTAGAGCATAAGCAACGTGAAACAAACATCACTCTTTCGCATCTCGTGTGGCACGTACCTAGGCCTGAGCTCCCCTGGCTGCGAAGTCCGTGGGGGATGATCAGGGAAGACGAGGAATTAATTGCTGTGATTCAGCGATGACAGAACCATTCCTCCCCGTTTACTTCCAGTCTACTGGGATTTGCATTATGCATATACAAGTGTGTCTATAAAACTCAAAAGTACACCCATTCCTGTATTTAGGATAAAAAAAACGTCTGTCCCATGCCAGAAACTGGCTGGAGCCGGGAGGCTTGGAACTGCAGGCAGAGTTAGCAGTTTGTAAGCTTTGAAGTGAAAGGGTTTCCCCCTCTTTTACCAGCAATGAAGAGAACTTTAAGGGAAAAGCACCAAAGTTTGTGAGGAGCATTTTTCCATGGTGAGCGATGTAATGTCTTTCGGTATAAGTCCCTGTTTAGAAAGCTGCCGCCTCGAGGCGTCACCGGCCCGCCTGGCCACGTCTTACATAACCGGCACATGAGCCGTCAGTCGGCTATGAACGTCCTCAGTGCACCGGCTTCTCCTGCGACATCCAGCACGAGCTCCAACGCTGCGGTGGAGTCGTATTTCAGGTGCTTTAGAGCAGCTGTTCTTAAACTTTAAAGGGAAGAATTGCCTGGAGATTTATGAAAGTTCAGAACCCAGAGGTTCTGATTCCGTGTGTGTGTGTGTCTGTGTGTGTGTGTGTGTGTGTGTGTGAGAGAGAGAGAGAGAGAGAGAGAGAGAGAGGGAGGGAGGGAGGGGGAGAGAGAGAGAGAGACTGAACATATTTTTGGGGGGAGGGAGTTGTCATTGTAACAAGCAGCCCAGATGATTCAGATGCAGGTGGTCAATGGTCCTTACTAGAAAACATCTCAGCTAGAACCCATAAAATGTTAAAATTCTTTGGCCAAAAGAATTAGAAGTTTAAATCACTGCAATGTTTCTATTTATGAAGGTTCAAAAACAATTCATCACTCTAGGACAAAGAAGACCATGCATGTTTTAGATCTCCCACAGGTTATCGCATTAAATATTATATCTTCACCACAGTCCTCTGAGTTAACCTAGGGTGGGTGACATTATTCTGAATTTGCTGATTAGGACATCAATGCCAGCAAAATGATTTGCCAAAGGTTGCGTAACCAGCTGCGGCATGAACCCAGGTCTCCTGACTTCTGTACAGTGGTCAGGTAGGAGGGCCTCCCCTCAGACACTCCTGAAGTCAAAAGCCTTGGGAACCTCATGAAGAAAATACAAGCTCATCTCCTGATCTGGTTTTAGATCAAGCTTTCCTCATCTTTCTATTTCCAAGCTCTACTTCAACAGGCAACTTTGAGGAAGGCGGTGAACCAAGGGAATCCTGTCATTTTCCACCTTTAAGCATTTGCTTTGGGGACCCCTTCTGGAGAAGCCTACACCTCGTGGCTGTGCTACCTGGGGGAAAGAAAAACACGTGGTCCTCTATGGAAAAACGTCATCGCACATTTTCCGTAGCTGAGGACTTCGGCATTAACCAGGACAGCCACAGCCCGGGCTTTTCATTTGCCATAGAGCTAAGCGTGGGAATAGAAGGACGGAAAAGCGGGATGCCCCTAAAACTCCCACAAATGCTGTGTATTTTCAGGAGCGGAAGTATGCAGAGGACGTCTTTGATTCAAAAACTTCCACTGGGACTTCCTGGCTGGCCCTCTGGTTGGGTTTCGCATACCAAACCATGAGGTGCTGTGGGGAAGATAAAGACTCTTTGACAGTGGAGAACAAGCCTTTAATTCTACAGCCCTTCCTTTCCTCTGCCCCAAGGGAAAACCTGCATGAGAAAAACTCCAAATATAATGGACAAGACAAAGAAATATTTAATCAGATCAGTTTAGGAAACCCCAGCAGAAACAATACATCTTTTCAATGGTTGAAGATGTTATGAACACACAGAATGTTTTGTGTGTCAAATTTCTCTCTGGCTTAATTCGAAAGTTTCAAAGAATTAACGCTCGTTTGCCAAAAACCTACTGTTTCGTGAACTAAAAAGAAAATGGCTTATAAAAATCACTACAACATTCTTAAAATGGTAATTTTTAAAAAGCGGTATTTTCCTAGAATACCCTTCACTCTTAAGCATTCACCAACCAAGAACCCAAGGGATAAACACGGCGTTGGCGTATTTTCAACAGTTCCCCAAAAGAGCTGATTCCTTTCACTTACGCACCCAAACCCAGGTCCTCCCTCTCTCCGTGACAGCGCACGATTCCTCCTGGGTCAACAGAGAGCCTTTCTGAGACTTGAGGCTACTTTAGACACTGTCCACTAACGTGATTCTTCAAAAGTGTTAAAAAATGTTTTTTAATACTTTCCTGCTATTTTTCAAAGAATGAACAAACTATTGAATCAAAATAGACAGTGGGCTGGGCACGGTGGCTCACACCTATAATCCTAGCACTCTGGGAGGCCCAGGCAGGAGGATCGCTTGCGCTCAGGAGTTCAAGACCAGCCTGAGTGAGACCCTGTATCTACTAAAAATAGAAAAATTAGCCGGGCATGGTGGCACATGCCTGTAGTCCCAGCTACTCGGGAGGCTGAGGCAGGAGGATGGCTTGAGCCCAGGAGTTTGAGGTTGCTGTAAGCTATGACAACTCCACTGTACTCTACCCTGCGTGACAGAGTGAGACTATCTCAAAAAAAAAAAAATAGAGTGTGGCAGGTGATTCAGTATTAACGTTGGCTATGACACTAAATCACACATGGTTTCCTGATGTCCTTTTCCCACTCAGAGCTCCCTCCGCCCCTGGAAGAAGACGAGAGATGACAAACAGCTCTTGAAACTCAGGCAGCAGATCACCCATTCAGAAATCTGGCCACAGGAAAACCATACTAACCCTCTTATTCAGTACCTAATGAAAACCTCAGTCTCACCCAGCTCTCTTCTATTTCATAACAACATCATTTGCATCGTGGAAACCCACCAACCAACAAAAAGGTTAAAATGACCAGGTTTGAGTAAAAAAAAAAAAATGAAATGTAGTTTATACAAAAATGAAATGTAGTTTAATGGTATCACTTCTTTGCTCTTGGACAGTAGGAATAGCTCACTAAATTTCTACTGGAAGAGTTTCCAAACATATAAATTTCAGCATTAAGCTGAGCCTTGGAACCACACAGACCCGCAGGCTTATGCGATGTGTATAGCAAAGACGCTGGCATGTTACTGGCTATGGGACCAGCTCGGTCCCTTGGCAGTTCAGAAGCCAACCACCCCATGGGAGTGAGTCAGCAACCAGCCTGATTCATGCCACGTTTGAATCAGAGTTCCTAAAGCACAGCGCACAGGCCAGGCGGCAGCAGCTCTCTGTCCAGGACTCTGCAGGGGCTTCCAAAGGAATGAGCTTTGCCTGCCAGTCACACACCAGCTGACCCAATCCTGCCCGCTGTCACTCTCCCCTAATTTAGAAAACTGTGCACGGCAGTCAGCTGCAGCCCCATGTATTGCCCTGTGCCATAAAATCCCCCAAATGGGATGTTCACCAGAGAAGATCCACCCTTAACCAGGAGGAAAACAACACGAAGCAGATACCTCAAGCACCAATGCCCAAATGATCGTCTTGCGGGAGATACTTTTCTTGGTTTGTTTTGTGGGACGTATTGCATTGCTTTATAATAAAATTGATTTCTTTAAACGCACAAAGTATCTTCTGTTGGGAAATGCTCATTTGGCTACAGGACAATCTTCTGGGTTCATTCAACACCCTCTCATTTCCTCTATTGCCCGGATTTGGAAAAGATCTGTAAACCATGTTATGTTTGTCCTCTTTCCTTACAGACAGCAAAGATGCATTAGAGCACACGCAAGCCTGTGCCTGCAGGACAGGACCATCCTGCCCAGCACCTACAGTCATCACAGACCCCGCACGCCCTGGGGTAACAGCTGCCTGCTGACCGGGTGAGAAGGCAGGCAACGCCACCCTGGATCGTCTCACCTGGAACAGCTGCTGGACGTGATCTAGACTTGGGTGGACCTGGGAGCTTTTGTTCATTTCTACAGAATAAGCGAGGCAGACATAGCAGCCAGCCATGAACAGGCCTGCCCCTAAAATACGGATTCCTGGGGCGGGACCATCAGTGGAAGCCTGACACATGGTTCTGGGTTCTGGGTTCTCCCCCTGGGTTCTGTCCCCAGCACACACATCCTTCTGCAAACGTGGTGCATATACCAGCACCACTGTCAATCTACTTAGTACACGGCCCTTGCAAAGAGCTGCCCCATGGGCCCAGGGGTGACACACTGGCTGGATCTGGGAGTAGGGCCAGGTGGGCCTGGGCTGTGGGTTTTGGCTGTTTGGGAAGCAAACCTGGAGTAATGGGAGCCCAGAGAATGGATAGAAGTGGGAAGACTGGCCAGGAGCACAGAGGCCCCGGATCACACGGTGGAGTCTATGGGGTGGGCCCGGACATTTGGGCCCGCACAGCTTGTCTGGCAAATCGAGGAGGTTTGGACCACAGATTACCAAGCTCCTTCCTCTGTACACCTCACACTGTGGGATTCTATGACCCAATTTGTCACTGTTGATGGCTCAATCACAAACACCAAATAAAAATAATAGAAAAGGAAATATAAAAAATACTCAAACAAGTATAAAGGTCTTCCAATATCAGCCTCTCCAGTTCAAAGAGATGAACCATGAAGGATTCTGGTGCATCAATGATCTGGTTAATAGAGTTGTTAGATTTATCTTTCACAGGTAACCAATTATCCAGTAATCAGAGTGTAACATCGAAACTGCAATCAACATAATCACTGGAATACGAATGACCAAAACAGCTTCAGTTTTCAAATGGCCACAAACTGTACATATTGGTAATGTGTTACGGAAATGTGGACATGCTGAGTAAGTCAGAGCATTTAAGTTGACAATTTGCCACAATATTTAAAATTTCAGGCCGGGCGTGGTGGCTCATGCTGTAAGCCCAGCACTTTGGGAGGTTGGGCCGGGAAGATTGCTCCAGCCCAGAGGTTCAAGATCAGCTTGGGCAACACAGCGAGACCCTGTCTCCACACAAAACTTTAAGCAATTTTCAAATGCCACTTCTGCGGACTGGACAACCTCTTTGGATGCTTTGATTCAGTTTATCTCCTGATAAATTCTGATGGAAGCAGGTAACACCAGCCTCTCCGCATGGCTGTTCTGAGACGCAGAAAGCCACTCACCCACATGTGGAAAACATTGTTATCACAAGACACACTGGGCACACGGACAATTAGTAGTACCGACCTGCCCTTTCATATCTGGAGCAATGGGAATGGTGGGCCAGATGGTTGAGTAGACGCCAAAAAACACCAGCCAGATCAGCATGCTTCCCCAGACCGCCAGGTGACTGAACTGCAGAGGGAAACAGACACTCAGACGGGGCTTCTCACCGCTGGGCAGACTCACCGGAACTCTACCTGCTGCAGAAACCCCTGTACCCAAGCTACCTGTCCTTATGGAAAGATTAGGGAGTTCAATTTTTCTAACTCCTTTGTCTCAGAATTTTTAACAATAAATTCAAGCAATTAGTGGCCCCAAACTACCCTTAAGAAGAACATGCTTTTGCTGTCACAGCTGACTGTCCTCTAGGATCCATCCTACAGTGACAGCAGGCACCTCTCGCTCATGGCAAGTATCTGCTCCAACCTGGGGCTGCACAGAACAAGGGCTCATTAACCTGGTAAGAGAGCGGCTGACCAGACAAAATGAACATGATGTTTTTATTTACCATTTCGAGACCCTGGTTGTTCTGTTCATTTTGCAAAGTTGTTTTTTTTAATCTGGAATGGATATTACATTTTAACGATGCCCCTCTAAGCATCTACTGAGTTGTTATTTTTTTCTCCTTTGTCCTCTTAGTGTGATGATCCTTGACTTCTTCCTTTGTTCCACACCCTACAACCGAATCAATCTGCACGCTCTGTTAGCTTTTCACAAAACAAAAATACATCCAGACTCTGACCACTTCTCACTGCCTCTTCCCCTAACATCCCAGCCTGAGTCACCTCACTTCTGACCTGGACCAACTGCCTCTGTCTCCTGAGGGAGCCCCAGTGCACACTGACCTCCCACCCCATCCCCATTTTTCTTAGCAGAATATTTAAACATCAGCCAGGTCATGATGTTCTGAGAGAGACAAACATGAAGCAGTAGTTACAATCCTCCAGTGCTGGAAATAACCAAAACGTCTAAAATAAGAGACAATGAAATAAATGATGGAACATTTATACAACTTAATGCTCTTAAATCACGAGCAATGATTTTGTGGAATTATATTCTAAGGCATAGAACATATGCCTCATATATTTTTAAGTACAAAACAATTACAAAGCTCTATGTTCTATAATGTATCATTCTTATTTAAAAATGCACACACATGCAGACATGGAACAAAGTCAGGAAGGTTACCGAACAGAGTGTTAACAATCATCTCTTGGTGGTAAAATCATGGAAATTAAATATTTTTTGTCCTCCTGTATTTCCCATATGCATGTGTGTGTGTGTGTGTGTGTGTGTGTGTACATACGGCTTTTGTTTTTTTTCTCACAATGGGCATAGACATTTGAAATGAGATGACTGCTAATAGCTTAGAGCTGTAATTAGGGGCCAAGCAAATGAATCCCCAAGAAACTCTGGATTGCAAATTTGCCCTGATAAAGATCAAGCCATAATTTTTACGTGCAAAATTTAAAATAAGATAGCTAGATGTTGCTTATTGTTTCCCCGGGGCTTTAAAAAATCATAGCATAAAGAATATCTATACTGGATAGAGAAACAATTCTAGAGAAAACTTACTTTAGTCCAAGCTGTAGTCTCCAAACCAGCTTTCAGACACACAGTAACGACAACATACTGTGAAAATAAAGAAGAGTTTGGAAAAACATATTATCCTCAGTGAGCTATTTTCATTTTCCACGAGAAATCCCACGTCTCCGCTCCAGAGCTAGTTCCTCCAAGGAAGAGATACTTTCAAAGTGCCACCTGGGTAGCTAACTCTCTAGGGGTTATTTTTAGGAAACACACAGGCAGATTTGCTTCCAGAAAACTCTCATTCTAGTGATGGTCTTCTCACAAATAATAGTTTTGCCCTTTTTTTAGCTTGGGTGATTTGGGAGAAATCACCTTCCTGAGTGTTTTCTTTGAAGGGTAGATGTGCAACGGTCATCTGAAGAACTGGGAAGTCTGCCAATCACCTGTCTAGAAACGGACTCTGCATAACCTTCACAAACAATACAGTGAGCATTTCACAACATTCCCAACTTCAAGGAATCTATAAAAGATAGCTTGAAGACCTGAAATAAATAATAATAATGAGGAAAGCCTTACATAAAAGGTATAGAGAAGTATAACCCACATGTGGACCATTTAAGCATAACTCAATAAACAGATAAACTTACTGTGTAAACAATATTTCCAACAAATAAATAGTCGGTAGCCTGACCACTGGCCAGCGGAGTATCTGCAAAATAAATAAGTCACTATTAACTTCCAAGAAGTGGGGCAAGGCCATCTATTTTATTCAGAACGTTAAAAATTGGACTTTAGAAACATCCATCAAAACCTAAGGGCATTTCAAAACTGCATCATCTGTGATTCTAATGCTTACTTCTCTTTCTAACTCTGAATTTTTTTCATCTTATATTTTCTCCAAATAAAGCAAATAAAATCAAGCTTCCAAAAACCAAACAACCATTTCATCTGCATTGAAATTTACATTTTTATAGAGATTAAAATCTTTTTATCCATTTTTTAAAAAGGAAAGGAATAAGAATATACTAATCTCTCTTTACTAAGTGCTAGCATTATGTAATATCTTTCTCAAGTGTTCATTTACTATTCATCATTAATATTTGATATATTAGAATTGTGGGCCAATGAAAGAAGAGAACTACATGAATACAAAATCAGTTCATAATGACTGAACTGGAAAGAATTTTGGGGGATATTCACTGCTCATGTTCTCATTTGCAACTACCTGAACTTCTGCAGTCTATGAACTGGGAAATACACGCATCCAATGAGTGATGTTTAGAAAATACAACTAGGATTTTGAAGCTTCAGTTTCCATATCTTTTTCTTTTTTTTTCTTTTCAAGGATGGCTATTAAACTGTATATAACAATTGCTAAGGCAGAATGTTAATAGAATTATCCAATTCATGTCAGTTAGTCTGGCTCAGAGAAGTCTGGTTTTTATCCTGAGGGGTCAAAGCCTATTTTAAGACCAAGAATAGTTTCTTTGGATGATAGCAACAACCTCCTTTTATACTTTCTAACACTCAAATACAGATCTGTGGCCCATAGGCTGGGTAGATAGGGATTTTTGTGTTAAATTTCCAACCCAGTAGCTGCTATACACATGTATCTGTGCTCGATGATTTACCCGTCTGTTTGCTGAAGAAGCCCACTCTTATTAAAGAACCACGATCTGTTGCTTTTCCTAAAGGAGCATAAGTCGTGGTAGAATCGGATAATCCTGAGTCCCTGGATCCAGCTCCCAGGCACACGCTCTCTCCTGACTCTAGACAGATGAAGGAAGATTAAGGAGCAAAGTGACACCATGGGCTGCATCAGATACAGCCCTGAACTGAAGGCTTCCTGCTGGGCAAGGTGAGAGTCCCACCAGGAGAACAGAGAGAGCATGTGGCTAACTGACTTAAAAAGGAACCAGTTCGTAGCTTAGGGGAAAGGCGGTGAAGAGAGACCACAGCTTTGGAAGGACTTCTCTAGAAAGGAAGGAGGGGAGAAGTTCAAAAAGCTGGGGAGAAGCTAAATTAACCTCAAGAAGGCAACAAACTGATGATGCACTAGCAAATATTAGTAGCTACTCAAATCTGCAGGGCTTCCCTTTTCAGCAACTGGCCCCCAGATTGTTTACATAACAAGGGCGACACTCTTAAAGGCACTCCCCAATAAAGAAACACTGGAGTTTAGAGAGAAGACCGTTTCTTTGATTCTAACACAGATTATAGCCTTGAAAGGAACAACATTATTCTTTTAAGTTCCCAACAAATATTTACTTAATCTACTTTATGCCCAAGTACTTTTATGGGAACTGGGGCGAGAAAGGCCCTGTCTTCGTGGAGCTTGCATTATGGTGCGGGAGACAGAACACAAACTCACAGACAGACATACGATAAAACATCAAGCATGATAAGTGCTATCAGGAAATATAACGTAGAGTAATAGAATACAGAGACAAGTTGCTATTTAAGGTAGGAATTCCAGAAAAATCCTTTTGAGTAGGTGACATTTGAGCACTTTTGAATGGTATGAAGGAGAGAGTTAAATGACTATCTAGAGGGTGAGTGTCTCAGGCAGAGAAGAGAAATTGCCCAGAGTGTGAATACAGACAGCACTGGAAGGGCTCAAAGACCAGCCTGAGACCAGTGTGGCTGCAGGCACCGGGAGGAGGAACGAGAATGCAGACATCAGAGGGCCACTGAATGCAGACCATGGTGAAGGGTTTGGATTTCTTTGTTAACTGTGATAGGTAACCACTGGAGAATTCCGAGCTGGCAGTGACATGGTAAGGGTTACGTTCTTAAAAAAACAGCCCAGCTTTTACTGGAGAATAGCTCATGGATGACCATAAACGCAATAATAATAAATGCAAAGACAGCTTGGAAATGACTGCAGCCATCTGTGCAGGAGGGTGACACTGTGTGGGGTTAGAACTGTGCACCCCAACTGGGTAGCCACTAGCTGCATTTAGTTGTTTACAGTTAATTAAAGTAAAATAAAATACAATAAAGAAATTCAGTTTCTACCATGGGCTGGGGAGGAAGAGGAGAATGAGGAGTTATTGCTTAATGGGTACAGAGTTTCAGTGTGGGGAGATGAAAAATTTTTGGAAATAGGTAGTGGTGACGGTTGCACAACTTTCTGAATATGATTAATGACTCTGAAGTGTATGTTTAAAATGGTTAAAATGGCAAAGCTTATTATATTTTACCACAATAAAAATTTAATAAAAAATGGATCATAGAACCAAAACTTTAAAGCTCTTAGGATAAAACACAGCAGTAAATCTTTATAGCCTTGGATTTGCAATAGTTTCTTAGATATGACATTGAAAGTACACGGACAGAAGAAAAAAGGAGGTGCATTGGACTTCATCAAAATTAACAACTTTGTATTTCAAGGGGCACCACCAAGAAAGCAGAAAGACAATCTGAAGAATGGAGAAAATATTTGCAGATTATATATCTGATGAGGAACTTGTACCCAGAATACATAAAGAACTCTCACAACTCAACAGTAAAAAGACAAAAAAAATTTAAAATAGGCAAAGAATCTGAATAGACATTTTTGCAAATAAGACATACAAATGGCCAAGTGTATGAAGAGAAGCTCAACATCATTAACCACAAAGGAAACACAAAATTAAACCACAATGAGATACTGCTTAGCAACCACTCAGGAGGCTCTAATAAGACAAATGATTACAAGAGCGTGTGAGGATGTAGAGAAATTAAATCCCTCATACACTACTGGTAGGAAAGAAAATGGTGCAGACACTTGGGAGGCAGTTCTTGAAAATGTTATGTGTGTAGCTGGGCTCAGAGGCATGCGCCTGTAGTCCCAGCTACTCGGGAGGCTGAAATGGGAAGATGGCTTGAGTCTGGGAGCTTGAGGCTGCAGTGACCTATGATCGTGCCTGTGAACAGCACTGTCCTCCAGCCTGGGCAACACAGTGAGACCCCTTCTCCAAAAAAATAAATAAATAAATAAAAGTTATGAAGGTTATGCACAGTTCTCATGTGAACCAGCAATTCCACTCCTAGTTACATACAGAAATGAAAGATAGAAAACTTAGACATGAATGTTACAGCAACATTATTTAAAATAGCCTATTTATAACCTAAATGTCCATCAACTGGTGAATTGATAAATAAAACGTGGTATCTCCACATAGTAGAATGTTACTAGGCTACAAGAAAGGAATGAAGTGCTGACACACGCTACAGCATGGATGACTCCTGAAAACCTTCCGCCAAGGGAAAGCAGCCAGACACAGAAGGACATGTGTGGTACAATTCTATTTGTATGAAATGCCCAGAACAGGCACATTTGTAAAGAGAATGCAGATCAGCGGTCACCAGAAACCACGGGGTGCTTGGAAGAAATGGGGAAGGACTATTAGTGGGTATAGGATTTATTTCGCGGCGCAAGGAAAATTTTCTGTAATTGATTGTGCTGATTGCTGTACAACTCTGTGAGTACGAGTTGCACACTGTAAACGGATGAACTGTGTGGAGCATAAATGGCTCCATAAAACTGCTATGAAAATTCAGTTCCTCAGTCATTTCAAATGCTGCACAGCCACAGGTGGCTGCCATACGGGACAGCACGGACGCAGGGCATCTCCTCCTCATGGAAAGTTCCCCTGGATGATGCAGGTCCAGCCGGGAGTGGCTGTCACGGAGGTGGTAAGAAGCTATAGAAATTGGAAATATCCTGAGGGTAGAAATGATAGGATTTGCTTATGATTTGGATGTGGGCAGGAAAGAACCTGAGGGTTCCGGGGTGACGTTGCGGTCTCTGGCCTCAGCATTGGATAAACGGGGGTGTCTTTCACCTGAGGTGGAGGGCACTGGCTCTGACCGTGTGGATACGGAACACACGGCAACTTAGCACCAAATGATCAAGTTTGTGGCAGGAAGAACAGATAGGAACGAAACACGACTATGTTACGAGAGAAATAAAAGGATAACTAGAAAGATGGGGCAGAGGGAAGGAAGTGGGTTACTGGAGAAAATCCCAGGAATGAGGGTTAGAAGACCCCATTGTAGCCCTGCCCCCGTGTTCCAGCCCTGCCATTATTTAGTTTTCTAAAATTTCAGGTTCTGAGTCTCAATTCCTCATCCATTAAATGGAGGTTTTACATCAGATGTAGATGACTGAATTATCTCTGAGGCTCCTTTCAGACAGGAAATGGCAAGAGGCTATGGTCTCTGTTCTTAGCTGCTAAATCAGCCTCACAGAGATAGCAGAAGAAACCGGAGAGTCTCAGATCCTCCTCCTCTTTCTCAACTCAGGTTAGGGTGAATGTCCTGGTCCCAACCCTGCCCTCCATGCTCGTCAATGCAGAGCGGCCATTTCAGTCAGGAAGAGCAAAATGGTCTCTGTGCCTTGATGTTCCACCTATATTAAGTCCTCGGGGAGTCTAGAGAAAACTTTGATCAGATGGAAGAGCTGGAAGGGATGTGAGAGTAAGCCGAAAATCAAAGTCTGCGGTTATGGTTTTGACAACTTCTTAAATTTCCTTTTAATACTAAAATTTCCAATCTTGGTTGATTCATGGACTAAAAGATATTAGGCAAAGCATTTGCGTAATATGGAAGGCTTAGAAAGTGTTTCATATTTTATAGATATACTTATAAACAGAAAATTGTTAGACATTTTAGGAAAATCTGTGTTGAAAATAAATACCTTATTTAAGCAATTACTATATGACTGGCACAGTTCTAAGCACTTTGCATGTATTAGCTCCTTTACTACTTTAACAACCTTATGAAATAGTATTATTATCCGCATATTTCAGATGAGGAAGCTGCTACAGCAAAGAGAAGTCAAATAACATGTCCAAGATCACATGGCTAGTAAGAAACTGTAAGTTTTGAAAATAAGAGCTTGTTTTCACTAACTGAGTTAGAAAAAGAACCCCAAAAATGAAAGGAGACAACTTTAAGGGGAAAAATAATTAGACCGAGAAGTACTCATTTAAAACACCAACACCTGATGGGAAGGAAATTTCTAGAAGAAAACTGAGTTGGACATAAAATTAGATTCATGTGACAGAACTGCGTGCCACGTAAGGAAACACACACAGTGAAGAATTCAGGGCAGCAGCAGGAAGCCCCTGAGACCTGGCCTTTATTGCGTGGGCATTTCATTAGTCCAGCTTTTCAACCTCCGCACTGTCGACATTCTGGGCCGGATACTTCTTTGCTGTGGGAGCTGTCCTGTGAATGGTAGGCTGCTTGGCAGCGTCCCTGGACTCCACCCATTAGATGTCAGAAGCATCCACTCTAGTTGTGACAACCAAAAATATCTGCAGACGTTGCAAACGTCCTCTGGGGGCAAAATCAACCATGGCTGAGAGTCCCTGGCTTAGAGGAAAGGAAGAAGAGGAGCTGGAATAAGCAGTCAGGCAGGGAGGTGAGTGGGGTGGACACAGTCATCCACCAGACCGGGAGAGAGACACAGGTGAGGCTTTGGCACCAGGCGACGCAGCTCAGAGAGCTGTTTGGCCTTTACAAGGGCACGGACTTTTTGATCACTCTGGGACTGAATGTTAACTCACAAAGAGAGCTCACGCACGGAGAGGGACCCGTAAGACGACTGAACACGGAGCCGGCAATTTGTCGTGATCCGAAGAAACAGACAAACTAAAGGACATTTTCCAACTGCGGCGTCTAGAGGTTCACAATGCATTAATTTCTAACTTGTCATGAGATTGAGCGCTACTGGCATTTAATAAAATGTTTACACTTCAGGCAATCTGAGCATTAAACTTTAATGAAGATAGGACAAACCTAACATTATTTCAGTTCTTCACTTTGGAGGGGTAACAACACTGCATTAGTTTGCAGTGTAGGAAGGAGTACCTCCCTTCCCCAAAGCTAACGCCATTTGGAAATAACTTATTCCCTCGGAGGAGAAACTTCCAAACCAAGATGAGATTCTGGGACTGGCCGAGAGCCCCTGAAAAGATAGCATCCTCCAAACAAGTCACAGTCACCAGCCTGCACACCCTGTGGGGACAGTCCCCGAGGAATAGATGGTTGTATTTCATCCATTTTAGAGGCAAACACCTGTGGGCATCATGCCTTGTTAAAACCCGCCAATAAGGTGCTCCTGGAGGAAGGAATGGAAGCCCTAAGAAGGCGTTTGTGGATGAACATATTGACAAGCCCAGCTTGCTGCTAACTCAAGGCTGGAAGAGCCCACTTCCATTGTCCAGTTCATCCTGAAGCAGCCTGCTGACAAAATACTCCTTCCCACTCTGCTTAACCCTCACAGCGCTGTTACGATCCCACCACTCCTCCCAGAGAAACATCTTCCCTGTCATTTCACTGTCTTTATTTTAGTTAGATATTTAAAATTTCAAGTAAATCTTTTGAAAGGAGGGAAAAAAACTCCCCAAAACCTATGTGAACAGTTGAGCTCCCCAAACCAGCCTTCAGAACAGTATTTGCCCGCCATCTGTGTAAACCACGGTAAGGACATTATTTCAGAGAAAGCAGCATGGGGGAGCATAGGTGGATACATGGGGGTGAGGGTGGCGGCAGCTGAGAGGGAAAAGGCTATTTCAGGCAAAAAGGAAATGGCCTACACTGGCACGGAGAAGGATTCAGGGCAGAACGGTGTGCTGAGGAGGGAGGGTTGGGGCCACAGGGGTGCCGCCAGCATGGTGAGGTCAGCAGGGGTCAAACCATGCGAGGCTCTAAAAAGGCTCCTGTGAAGGAAATCCATCCAGAGTGCATGTGGAGAAACGTGACCTCACCAAACCTTTGTTTTCCTGCCTTAGCCAGCCTGGAGCTGAGCACTTCCTACTAGAAACCCGTCATTAGCGCACAAAGGCTTCAAGAGCCAGGGGAAAAGGAGGATTAGCCTGCCGGTTGCATCAGAACAGCCCAATTTACCTGAACCACTGAGATCAGTCAGTCTTCTGCAAATCCAGGATCAGACCTGCGCTGGGGTGAGGGCTGAGCTGAGAGAGGAAGATCTTACCTGTCGCAGAAAACCCAGGGGAGCAACTTCCACAGGGTACGGAAAAAGAGTGGGACAAATTCCCCACCTGCTGGGTTTGATGAAACACTGAATCACATTTAGAATAGGCCATGATTGCATGTGATGTAAAACCTAATATCATGATTATTTCATGTGCTAACATGCATGAAAAGTGTCATAAAATGAGAGAAACAGCAACCCTGTCCCAGACAGCCAGCACATGCTCTTAGAAACAATACGATGTCACGGCTTCAGGATCCACTGCCCCAAGGCAGCAGGCCAGCCTGTTCTTCCAGACTTAGTATTATTTGCAAAATCTGGTTGGGTCCAGGGACCGACATAAGGTAGGATTAGCGAGATGAGGTCTGGAAATGTAGTCAGTAAAACAGACCATTGTGAACAACTGGGACAAAACCACAGGGCCCTCCACATTAGTAGTAACAGTCCAAAAATGTTGCATGCAAAAACCTCTTTGAAAATACTTGTGGGAAAAGCCACAATCGGTAAGAAAAGTATGTCTCCTTTTCTAAACAGACGGAATGATCAAGGAACTTATTTCAGAATATCCCAAAGGGCTAGGGTGATGCCATTTTATTAAGATGCCATTTCAATTAAATGCTCATTAGAAACGTTACATCATCACCCAGCTGAACCACCAAACGTATTCAGAAATGGCTCTGACAAAAGGCAAAATCTGAAGACAAAGTTATATCGCATCGTGCTGCATGTTCAGAAAAGACAGGGCTTACTGACCCTGAAAGCAGATGGGGCGAATGCATGTGGCTGCTGGAAATATGAGAACCAGCGGGACACCTGGGCTGAGCCCCGCAGGCCTCTCCCTCCCGCAGGACTCAGCGGGCACAGTCGAGGCGGAGATGGTGCCATTCCCTTCACATGGAGTTGCTGGCCAAGACCTTCTGGTTGGAGAGCAGATGCCAGTCCCTCTCTCCTTCATGTCAAGAACCTCCGGCAGCGCTATTGCAACAGCGCAGCCTGGATTCCAGAGCTCTTGCTGAGCCAGCTCACTCTCCAGGCCCAGGGAGGCTCCAGGGCTCCGAGGAGGCGCACACCAACCAGCCACGACCGGATCCGTATCTAGCATGAAGATGCAGTCCAAGTCTCAGATAATTAGTTTACAAATAAACTCGGAGACCCGTACCTGCTCATGCCTGTACTATAATCGAAACTATTCTTTCTGCTTCCAACATTATGAATTCATGGAGAGAAAAATTATTTTTCCCTTTCTCTGTAAAGGATGGCATAAGTTATCGGAGGGTGCTTTATACAGGGTAGGGTTTATACAAGTGTTAGTGATTATAATTACATTTGTAGCCAGTGCTGCTGGGTCAAGTTCCTGGTTATATAAACCTTTCGCTGGATTTTCTCCTCTCTGTTGCCGTTTCTGCTGGATAAAGCTAAGGACATGAAACTCAAATTTCAAACTTTCTTTTTTTTTTTTTTTTTGCTTTTGTTTAGATTTGAAAAAGGAAGTAAAAATGATGCAAAGTAAACTTGATTGCCAATGCCAAAACAGTCACCCGTGGCAGGGCCACAGCATGTTTCTTATTTCTGGGTGCCGGGCTAAGTGACATTCCCCGGCCCCCCGCACCAGGCGGGCCCTGAGACCAGTTCTTGCCAATCAGACGTGAGCAGATGATGGATCCCTTCCTGCCAGACACGGCTAAGGGCAAACGATCTTCTCTCTGCCCTCCCAGAGCGGAGGCTGAGGGGTGCACTAACAGAGCTCCACTGTGCTGAAACGGACTGGGGCGTGTTTTAGTCGGATGTGGGAAGACAGGCAGACACGGACAGCACTGTCATGACGGAAGAGGATTATACTTTCAGACCCCAGAAACAGGAGGCGTGGCATGCCACACAGGGCCACACGGGGAAGCAGAGGGAGCAGAGAGCGGCCCAGGGCCTGTACGGGGTCTGCAGGAAGGCATGGGTGAGGCAGGGAAGGTATGCTGCGCAAGTTCAGGATTGGGTAGTCCGAGTAACTCTGGCGGGCTCTGGGCTACAGGGGTGGGTCCCCTGTGTCCAAGGCCTCTGGTGTGACGAAGGGCACGGGGAACACTGGCTTGGTGTGTGAGCGAGGGTGCAGTGAAGGATGTGGCTGGGGGCGCGGGCGCTGGCGTGGCTGGTTTGTATCAAAGGCGCACATGCAGCGTGTCATTTGCTATCTTTAGGAATCGGCCAGCCCTGCGGGGGTGGGGTAGGGCAGGGCAGGGGGGTGGACAGTCTTCTAGAATCAAGACCCCATATGCCAGCGCATCAAGAATATGGAAAATAAGAAGAACATAGTCAATACACCCATGAAGGATGCACTCGTCCACTGGACAGTGACATGGGTGAGAAATAAATCTTCCCTGGGAGGAGCCCCTGAGATGTCTCAGCAAAGACTCCTTGATTCAATGTCCTCCAAGGGTGCAATTGGGGACTCTGCCTCACACTTCTTAGGACATTACACTAAACTGTTTAAACTACGTGTAACACAGCGTTTACTGAAAGAGACATCGAAACACACGAAACATTGAACTGAATGGAAACAGTGGCCCTTGCAGCCCAGTTCTGCGCTGCAGGACGCAGGAGGCAGCACACCTCACACATTTCATTATGCAGAGAAGCAATTAATTGCTAAAGTCCAGCCTTTATGGCAGCAGTTCATTACTGCGTTTCAAGCAAACCAAAACCAAAAAAAAATTTGCATTTGAATTTGGAAACCTGGTTATATTTTAAACACATTATGGCTGGGTTAGTAACCAGTCACTTAGATTTATGAGCTGTAGCTTCATTTGTATAAATCTAAAGACCGTCCAGAATGTTCTCTTTCTAGTGCTTAGGAAGCAAGTTCCTTTACATGCATCAGGGTTTCATGAACTCCTGTCACACTCTGTCCTCTCTGCAGGCCTTCCCAGACGCCAGAGGCCACACGAGTTTACTCCCCTCTTTCTATGCCATTTAGCATTTTAATACCTATTTCAGAATCTTTTTATTTTAGACTTTTCCAGAACTGTACACAGTACTGTCAGTGGCTTTGAAAGGGGAACAAAATGCCAGCGTATGGTTTCACATCTCTTACTTTAAAATACAGTATCTTGTCGGCCTTTGTGACTGCAAAATCACATTCTCCAGACAGGTTTAAGACACAGAACAATCAGGTAAAGTAGGGGAGCACTGATTAATGCAATACTAGATCCTTCCGGTTCTACCTCCATCCACCCAGTTCTCCCTACCCCCACTGCCACTACACTAGACCATGCGACAGCTCACCAACCGGACTCCAGCGGTCATCCCTGCCAGTGTGGGTAGTAAGAGAAATCAGATCACACGGCTCCTGGTTACAGCCTGCCAATGGTTCCCTTACCCTGAACTCCAAAAGGACGGTCTGACCTGTCTCCACCCTCATCACCCCAAGGCAATCTGCGTCCCACAATCCTGCCCCTAACCCTCTCCCCCAGCTCCCAACACATGCCCTCTTTGACTTGGAACCACTTCCTCACCCCATGCTGTTTCCGCAGCCTGAAACTCCCCCCTCTGTTCTTTCCCAGCTCACTTCTACTCACGCGTCAGCTCTGCTGCCACATCCTCTGGGAAGCAGTCCTTAAAGCCCAGTCCAGGGTAGTCTTCCTTGGAATACATTCCATTTGACCTTGACCTTCGCTTTGGTAACACTTCTTGTTCGAGTCCTGTCTTCTCTAGGCGTAGGTTCCACGAGGGCAGGGACCTTGTCCCTTACGTACACTACTGCACCCCCAGAGCCCAGCGGGAGCCTGGCATACACAACATACCCATTTGTCATCTTCTTTTTTTATGAGTAATTGAGTTTAGGAAGTTGCAATCTTAGAGAACACTAGCAATCTTGCCCAAATTTAGCTTAATGTGAAACAATGCCTGTCATCAGGATTTACTTGATATAAAACACCCAACAGTGCCATGGGCAGAGAGAAGTATGCTAAGTTTTATTTTATATAGTATATGCACTGTTGTTTCAGTATATAAAACATGCCTGATCTTATAGTAGCACATTTATCAAAAAGTATAACATAGTCTTCTCCAAAACTGTTGAAAGGCCCTGTTGCAGAATTAGTGCCTATACATAAGTATCCATATGGTACTTTTTCTTCCTAAAGGGTGAGGGAATTGTTTCCATGGTGTAGACTCTGGGGAATCAAGAACAAATTTTTTAGGAACCTTTTTCTGCTGGTAAGTATATTCTTTTTCCTATCACTGCCCTCTTAAATGCCACCAAGAAAAATCTGAAAATTTCCTTTTATAAAATCAAAACTGGTTTTATGATCTTTTGCCAATAACCACATTCCATTCAACTGAGGGTTGCTCAGTTATGCTAACTGGACACACCGGTGGGAAACCTGAGTGTGGGTGACACCAAGGCTTCTGCTGAACTTGGTCCTGTGAAGGTGACATTATGGTTTCAACTTAGAAATCACTTTTCAGATCAAAGGGTGGGAGCTGCTGGCAGACCCTGGGAGCAAGCGTAAGATTGTGATGGTTGGAAGAAATCTGATTTACTGAATTGCTCGAGTGGAAAAATTTATTTTTGAAACTTGAAATGAATCATCACAAACTCCATCAGCAAAGGAGAGCTTTGAAAAGTCTCTCCAAAACCACACAAAAATAAGCAAAGCAAAATTCCTGGAAGCATTCTAGGGAATGAACAATGTACCCACACCTTCTCAAATGTATTTCTTCCCAATAATTACGTCGCCTTGCTCAAAGTGAACAGTGCTGGTATGTGCCTCTCTACATGGATAGTAGAGTGAGAATTTTCTAGTATAACTCCCTCATCCACACAGTATCAAATGGGGAGATGAAGCTACTCTAGGGACCTAAGCCTGGCCAAGCAGCACTATGTCAGGGCTCAGGGTCTGGGCAGGCATCGGAAGGATGCCAGGCCGCACCTGGTGGGTAGGGGAAGGCCTGGAGGTGCTCTTTGGTTAGACCAAGGTCCCTCAGGCTTTGATAGTGCCCCAGTTTGTTTCAGATTGGTGCATGTCCCTATGCCTCTTTGTGGGTGGAGCAGATACACCCTTCTAAACGGCAATTCGGGGTGTAATAAGAACTCACTTGTACTTAAGACAGTATATCAGCTCACATAAACAGGTAATCCAGTCAGCTGACACACAGCTGATTGGAACGTCACAATCTTTCTTGATTTCCATCACCAGCTCCCTGCTACCCACACACACCTGAAAAAGACAAAACCAACCCACACTCTTGCCAAATCCTGTGTGTTTCTCCCCAGAGCAGTTCATCTTCCACCCAGCACGTAACTCTCCCACCTCCAACCCCTCACTGGGAAAATGTCCCTCCAGGCGTGCGTGGTCTGCCCCTCGCTCCTTCGCCCCTTTTCCAGCCAGGACACAGGGATGCTGGCAATGGGCAGAGGCGTGTTCTGATCTACAGGTGCCGGGAGGATGGGGAAAGGGGCAGGAGGCGTGAGGCCTTTCACCGTGGGACGACACAGCAAAAAGGCCCTAACAAGACGCCAGATCCCCGATCCTGGAAGTCCCAGCCTCCAGAGCCATGAGCCAAATACATTTCTGTTCATTATAAATCACCCACTCTGTGGTGCTCTGTCACAGCAGCACAAAACGGACTAACACAGAACCTAATCTCCCTTACCACACTGCAGAAGGTGAAGTTAGGAGCCACACTGTCACACTTACTCACCACCCTTAGACTCTACCACGGTGTTTCGGACATAAGTACGACATGAATGCATAAGGTTAATAAGCAATAACGTAATAATTTTTGCTCTGTACTAATTGTGAGACTTCAGAAATTAATTCTAAAATATTCACTCAATTTGTTAGAGGACGTCAACTAATGAGCAAGAACGCCAGCGGTCTTCTGCTGTTCTACGCCAATATACGTAATATTTGCAATTTCACCTTAAACGGTTTCATTCAATAGGCTGTTGTTTGCAACACAACTAAAAGAAAAACCCCTAAGCTGAAGGCTTGATAAACACAATGAAATAATGACCCTGATGATCCTAATAAAAGGGGGAAAATATCACCTTATTGGCTGGCCGCTAGGCAATTTGCCAAATGTGTAGGAATAGATAAAGATGGTAGAACCAAACTTAAAATCCACTTGGCGTTATCTTTTAGGTAAATCAGCAACTGTTGGAAGTTTACTCCCTTTAAAATATCATATACAGCACATTAGGTGCATGAATGGATTTACACGATGGAATCCAGGCAAACTATAGCAATTCCATAAACTAGGAGCAACAAATTCAAAGCACATGATCATTAACTCCGGGATTAGAAAGCCATCATCTCTGCTGCAGAGGGGCCACATTAATTCCCTCTGAAGCAAGTACGTGAGCATCCTGTACAACCTCTGAGAGTCCAAAGGCGAGCACTGCTGAGCGAGGAACACAGGAGGATGCCTAGGTAAGAAGTGTGGGGGTCTGCAGATAGCACTTGTGGCCAGTCCACGCTATTCGCTCTCTCTTCCCGAGTACACAAGCCTGGCGCAGGTCCAGAGGGATGACTGCCCGAATCACCCTGGCGCTCATCAGACACACCGCTCCCCATCACTCGGTCCAGCCTGCCCCGAGGATGACTGTGATCATAGCTTCTGAAACAAAATCACATACAACCCTCTCATACTTGTAAACCCTAACTTACAAACCATTTTAAAACAAGTTAATTCCACTATGCGTAAGAAAGGTCTAAAGTTAAAAGAAAATGATTTCACTATAATGTTCTTTTTTGGGGGCTGGGGCTAGAAGCAGAAAATTTAATTTTCTGATTAGGGGCCCTGGAAGGAAGAGGAGTTCTGATGAAATTGAAAGGATGGGTCACAGAGCATAAGGAGCTGGCTGCGGATGAGCTTTTTCTAGCTGTCGGTATATCATAGGTTAGAGTATCAGTGAGGATGAATCATTTTGGTTTGAAGCATCAAACACACTGACACAGAAACAAAGATGCTTGGAAACTTTATATTCTTTGGTTCTCTGAACAATAAAAGGCCTTGTCTAGTCAACATTTGGAGTAATTTTTCCCAGGGGGATTATTACTACTTGAGAGGGATGAAAGAGTAGCATTCTCATGACACGTGTTCATTTTCTGAGACTACAGAGACGCCTCTCCAGGAGCCCACACTCAGGATGCAGTAAGAAGTGTAAAGAAACATGGAGCCACCACGGTTCTCAGACATCCTCTTCTCGCCGTAGAGAAAGATTGAAACCAATCTAGAGAACCGGTCCTCAGAAAAACTACGACCTCAAAAGGCGTACGTCAAGGAAAGGAAACTCTTTCAGAAAAACTAGGAATACGATTAAACTCTTAACATGACTTGAGTTATTCTGCATATGGGTATGGCAGGCTTGGAGATGAAAGCCCAAGTGATTAACAGAGAATTTCAAGCTCCCGGACAAGAGGCATTGACTTTTCATGATAGCACAGTCCCTCTCTTCAAGATCCCTCACTCAAACGGTTATCAAAAATTGAGTTTAGAATTCCTGGTATTCAGACTAGCCAGTCAACTGGAAGGAAAATGGGTTCCCAAAGCCAGAACTGATGAAACCTACTAGCTATAAACCTGGAACCAGCTCTCATTAGATTTTAGGTACGGTTTGCCTCTAGATCATGTTCTTGTAATCTTTCCTTCTACAGAACTGGGGGGAATAAAAACTGTGAACACTCTGGCACCGGAGGAGCTGCAAAGCTACGTGTGGACAGTTGCGATCGTAAAGCCGTTACCGTGCTCCAGCGCTTTCATGGGAAACCAGAAGAGGATGAGGGAGTGGACCAAGGCGTTGATGCAGTGGCCCCAGAAGACCTGCGGGAAAACAAACCAAAGGAGTCAGGAGCTGCCCAAACTCTTGACCTCCGTGCAGCTCAACAAACGCCACATTGTGCAGGACCCTGGCAGCCAGCTGCATCCTTCCAGCAGCGACAGATCATTCTCGAATTTGGCGGGAAAAAAAAGTTTCTTAATTTTTATGTACAAAAGACTGGACTATCTCCAGGTAATATTACTTCAGCACCAAGACCTAAGTATATATCCACATGTGCATAGACCAACATACAATCTATTCACATCTGAAAAAGGAGTGGTGACCAGTTTTCTTTAGCATTGCAAGAGAGACAACATTTTACAACCATCCAGGAAAAGGCTATTAGGTCAAAATTGTTAATCACAGACTAAAACCACGTACTTCCGAAAGCGTTAAAAAAAATTTTACTTGTAAATTCTTATATGGAATTCTCTTTTGTTTTACTCTTTTAAATCTTTCTCATTCTACTGTTTCTTTAATTTGGGGGTTTTTGGTTAATATTATACACATTTGAAAATTCTCTTTATTTTAATACTCAAAAGGTCAACCAAAAGAACACAAAGTTTAGTTTATCCTAAACTTTAGTTTCATGAGTGCATTTCAATCGTCCTTTTAATCACTGAGATGACAGAACTATTAAAGCCAGATTAAATGTACTTAAAAGTCCACCAGTTGTCCCGGGAATTGTCACATAGTTAGATCCTAAGTAGTGGTGGGACAACAGATGATAAGGAAAACATTACTGTAAGACAATGGGACTCCCCCTGCCCCATTTTAAATATTCATTTTGCACCACTCTTTCCCTGACATCTCTACCAAAAAGAAAAAAAAAAAAGAAAAAGAAAAATTTCAAAGTGCCTGAAAACAGTTTCGGGGCATCCTCAGCTCTTCCACCTTGGCCTGGGGTCCGTTCCCCACTCCTTCCCACCTCAAATGGCCTTCGAATTCAAACTCGATAGAAAACAGATTTAATTTAGGTAATAACGCAGAGGAAATGGGTCTTCTTTTCCCATTCATAGAACCACAGCAAACCGGACCTGACACGTGGCGGCCCAGGGCTCTCCAGTACGGAAGACAGCAGAGCCGCAGGACCCCGTCCACGCTCCAGGCTCGGACATGCCTGCTACGCCCTCTCGGGACAAGGCAGCTCGAAGGCCGCCCGTCGCTGACACCTGGCTCAGAAGCGAAGCCTGCGGAGGCGGCCTGGAGAGGGAACCGCTGATTCACCCTTGCAAGGGCCCAGGGGCCACCCACGCACATAGCGAACACCCCTGCACCCAGCATTGTAGCTGCGCTGGGCAACCGGCCTCTGCCTAAACTTCTGCATCCCACCCGCACAAAAACCTAAGACAGAAACACGGCCATGCTCACATCTCACCCCCTGCTGGCCGGGCACACATCTTCCCGTCGGGCACCCGGCTGCTCTGCCGCTCTCAGCCACAGTGGCCCCTGCACGACAGACCCCCTTGGCCGTTCCAGACTGTGCAATCCCTTTAACACCCACCCTGGACTCTGCTTGGGCTTCTCAGGATTACCCACACCTCTTCTGTATCCTTTCTGAGTCTGTGGTCTGGAAAAAACCCCAAGAACCCATGACTCACTTAACTTTTGTGTTCGTATCTAACCAAACGAAAAACCCAGCAGCAGCCGGGCAAGCTCCCAGCGGCCTCCACGCAGGGCTGTGTGAGGGCGGAAGGGGGCTCTGCTGGCTGATCCTGGGGGCCCTGGGCCCTGGACGCTGCTGGCCGCCGCGCTGACATCAGGGGCTTAGGGAGGAGCAGGAAGGAGTCAGCAAACTGGAACTGAAAGATGCACCCCATGCAATGAGGCCATGTCACTCCAGAAGCCACCTCTAACGCACTGGTTTTGCTGTGTGTGGGGGGCTGTGGCATTGGTGCTTCTCAAATGTTCCCTCTCAAGCTTCAGCTACCGCACAGGCAGATGGCTGGAGTGGAACGGCAAAGGGCAGGGCTACGCCTCTTTGAGGTGACAATTCCATGATCACGTCCTGTTTACCTTTGTGTTGAAGCCTTCGGCGTTCTGCGTGATTTTGTAGAGCTGTGGAAACCTGAGCATGCTCTCCTGAGTGCAAGACCGTTCGAAGATTCCCAGCGTGAAGGGCGGCAAAGCGGTGAAAATCTGCAGGGAGAACAATGAGCCGTTAAGAGCGAATCTCGCAGCTTCAGCGCTTCCCTGCTCCCAGGAGATGACTTCATTTTCAGTCAAGCCCGAGCCTGAGATTCAGTGATTCACAGCTCCCCAGACAGCCTCCAAACAAAGAAAATAAATGAAAGGCCACGTTCATGCTAATCACTGTAAAATGAATGCACTGAACACTAAAAACAGCACCACAAATACTGGGTTCACCAAAAAATTTTGTTAAATTAACAACTACTTTCCTTTGTAAAAGGGGCAGTGAGTGATGCAGAATCGTGCCACGCTTAGCTTTGCGAAGAGTTTTGTTTTCTGTTCCCGCTGGCTGAGGCCCAATTTTACAACGTCCCACCCTGGTTTTAGACTCGAGTTTCAGGAATTGTAATGTACTCCATCCAGTCATCCCTGCAGATGTTCGGTGTGGCTGAACTGCGGGCTGGATGCTATGCTGAGCACCAGGAGTGGAGAGATTACACACAGAAGACAGGAGGCGAGGAAGCGGGTCCCTGCCCTCCGGGAACTCCATCTACTGCAGAGCAGAGTGGGGTGGGGGACAGGTGTAAGGATAAATATGTAAACATAGGGCTCTGCGAAATGACCCACGGGGGAAGAGGAGAAGGCAGAGTCACGAAGGAATCCTGCACCAAAGAGTATCTGACCTGCGAGGTGTTGGATCCATAGGGTTTTGCAGGATAGGGTTGGATCCATAGGGTTTTGCAGGATACGGTTGGATCCATAGGGTTTTTCAGGATCCATAGGGTTTTGCAAGATAGGGGTGTGGGTGAGGGTGCCCCAGGAAGCATTCCCGTGAGAGGAGCACCCAGCAAAGCTCCGAGGCACCAGCGAGCACGGACAGAGGTGCTGCACGAAGCTTATGACGTGGACTTAGCTCTTATATTCGGCTCCAGCAGACCAGGCCAAACCGGAACGGAGTCACCTGTGCTACCAGAAGCCTCATCAGACTGAACTCTGAATTAGACCAGTTTTCCAAATTAGACGGAAAAGTCACAGCAGCTGACCAGAAGGGGCCCAGTCACCTGAGGCGGCATGAGAAGGGAGTCCCTTCTGTTCTAATGCTACGAGGAAAGTCACTTGGAAAGAATTGATCACTTTTTTTTCTGTTTTTGCTTTCTTTGGCCTTTTTCTTTTTTAAGAGACAGGGTCTCGCTCTGTCATCCAGGTGGGATTGCAGTGGAGTGATCATAGCTCACTCCTGGGTTCAATTGATCTTGCTGTCTCAGCCTCCCGAGTCGCTGGGACTACAAGGGCGTGCTACTGCACCTGGTGAATTTTTCTATTTTTTTTTTTTTTTTGTAGAGACAGGTCTCGCCATGTTGCCCAGGCTGGTGTCAAACTCCTGGCCTCAAGCAGTGCTCTGCCGTGGACTCCAAAGGTGCTGGGGTTACAGGTGTGAGCCACCGCGCCTCTTCAGCTCTTTGCTTACTACAAAGCCAACCTCCTCGGCTCAGCTCACCAGAGCACTCACTGTACTCATTTTACCAGCATGAAATGTTACCTGATTCTAGAATTGCTAACAAAAGCCAAGTAGATCTTCAGATGGTTGTAATTTTGTCTTTTGACAGAGGGGCCTTCTGAGACACACAGGGTGGTAGATGGTAGCTGGCTGAGGACGTGGTGTGAGAGACCAAACAACCTCCTGTGACAATGACCTCCTGGGGAGACAGTGCCTTCCGAGACTTTGACTTTTACCTGTGCTCTGCAGGCGTGTGGCACGCTCACATTCGTGTGTTTAGAAAGCTAAAGCCAGGTGCTGAGGAAGGGGTTTGGAAGAGACACGTCAGTTCATGTAATTTCAACCCGGGACATGCTGTGGCCTGAGGGTCATTTTTTGCTCGGTTCTGGGCACAGTTCACAGTCTGGGTCACTCACTGCTCAGTGTCAGCATCCACAGAATCCATCTGCACAGACCCAGCAGGGTCTCGAGTCTGTGGGGAGACGATGTGCGTCTCTAGAAGAAGTCTGAGCCCACGCCAGGTATCTGCAGACGGAGCACGTGGCCAGAGAAAGCCCTGCCCACGTCTGGTGGGATCAAGCGATCAGGGGTTGCGGTGAGTGAGGCCGGCAAATTCTCCAGCCCAGAGCGGGGAAGAGAAGCTGCCCTGGGATTGCAACGTGCTACAAACACTGCAGGAGAAATCAACGCAGAGCTGTCCCTACGTCCCTCACAACAGCAGAAGCCGTCCATTTTATGACGAAAAGGAGGAGCTCCTTCCTGCCAAACGTCTCAGCAACGCCACACGCTTCCTTGGCACGCACCTTCACGTCCGCTGCTTTGCGTCAACGCAGACGTGGCATCAGGCACACGGTCACACGCACATGTGACGCCACGCATCCTGGCTATGCTGCTTTTCTCTTTTTTCACTTGAGTTTCTACTTCTCCCCACTTCAAATCCTCCCCCATCCTTCCTCTCTGGGGTATGACGAGGCCGGTAAGCGCTACGTATTTTCCATGCTGCCTTCAACACACCATGCAAGTGCGTGCAAGAGTGTGCACACACACACGTGATCATGGTTTGTTTTACAAAAAGCGGACATTACACACATTTTTCTTCATCATACTTAGTCCCGTGTGTTTGACATTAATGTGGTCTTTTTAATGCTCACATAATAATTCATAGTATGGACCTACTGCCATTTTTTTTCTTTATTGAAGTATATTTTACATATCATGCCTTTACACCATTTTAAGTGTACAATTAAATGATTTTCAGTGAATTTACCGAGGTGTACAGTTAATCACATAAATCAGTTTTAGAGGAATTCCTTTCCCCCTATTGAGACCCCTAATTCCGCTCCCCAACTGACAGGCATTCACTGTATTTCCAGCTCTTTGCTACCAGAAACACCTACAAAATATCGTAACATATATACTTTTTCTTTTATTTCTATGGGAAGGAGGCCCAGCAGGAGGGTGGTTGTATTTTTCATTTTACTCGATGCTGCCTGGTCGCTTTCAAAAAAGGTTTCAATCTTTTTCCTCTCGCCTTACAAAAGACAACACTAAACTCTTCCCTGTTTCCCTACCAGCAGTGGTCTTTGAATATTCTCCAGTCTGAAAAAGATACTAATTCTTATTTTTAAAAATTACATTTCCCGACTACCAGAGAGTTCAGCAAGTTTTCATATATTTGAAATACGTGTATGTATATATACACACACAGCCATCTGGATATGCAGTTCTGTGAAATGTCTAGTCACGTCTTTGGTCCATTTTCTACATATGGTTTATCCCCTTTCCGAGGAGTTGAGTATAGCAAAGATCAACTCTGCTATAAAATTTTGCCCAAATGTACTTTGTCTATTGGCTTTTTAAATGGTTTCTTTTACTATAGAAAAGCTTTTAATGTTTATATTAAATTAATTTATTTTTTGAGATGGGGGTCTTTCTACATTGCTCAGGCAGGTGTCCAACTCGGGGGGGGGCTCAAGTAATCCTCCCCTCTCAGCCTCCCAAGTAGCTGGGACCACAGGCACAAGCCACTGCACCTGGCTAAAAGCTTTTAATGTTTAAATGGTCAAGAACAGCTTCTGAGTGTCCAACTGCAGTTACAGAAGTTTCCCTTCCTTGAAACGCACATGTTTTCAGAAGTGTCTTCTAGGATTCTCACAGTTTTATTTTTTGCATTTAAGTCTTTACTGTATCTGGAATTAATTTTTCTAAATGGTATAAGATAGGAATCCAATTTTTTCCAAATAAAAAGCCTTCTGTGAGAACATAATCCACACTTTTCTCACTAAATTGAAAGATCACCTTTAACGTTTATCAAATTCTCATACACTATAGATCTAGAATCTAGAAATCGGATCCAGTTATAGACTAACTCATTTATTTAGTTCTATTCCAATGGCACTGATTGGTTACAGTGGCTTTATAGTACGGTCATATTTAGTAAAGACCTGTCTGCCCTATGGTCTTTTCTGAACATGCTCTGCATACTTATTCTCAAGTACTCATTAATTCCATTTATGCTTTCACAAAATTTTATAATTTTATCCTCTCTTCCCTGCCCCCAACAATCCCCTGTTGGGATGGATTCTATTTGGAATCACATAAATTTATACATTAATTTTAGAGGAGTTCATTCTTTTTATTTTACTGTTTTTTTTAAATTTCAGCATTCATATAGGGGTACAAATGTTTAGGTTACATACATTGTCTTTTCCCCATCTGAGTCTTTTATAATACTGCTTTCTTATACAAGAAAATATTAAATAGTATGCCTTTCCATTTGTTCAAATCTTATTTTGTATACTTTGATAAGACTATTTTTTTCATACAGGTAAAATAAAAATTATTTCTATGCAATGTATAATTTTAATTGCTATTTTTAAAGGAATTATTATCCACTTTGCATTTCCATTAATAGGTGTCCATTACTAGAGTAAAAAAAAAAAAAGCTATTGATTCCTAGGATAGAAAAAGGTGATCTTTTTTTGGAGATGAGGTCTCGCTCTGTTACCCAGGCTAGACTGCAGTGGCATCATCACAGCTCACTGCAATCTCAAACTCCTGGGCTTAAGATCCTCCTGCCTCAGCTTCCCAAAGTGCTAGGATTATAGGCGTGAGCCACCACACCTGACCCCGATTTTTATGTATTTATCCTTTACCTGATCACCTTATCAAATTATCTTATAATTCTAGTATTTTTCTACTGGTATCTTTTGGATTTCTAGGTAAACAATTATATATGAACATATTTACATGACCATATCTTCTGTGAGAGTATTTTTATAAGCAAGAAATTGTTCACCATTTTCCTAATATTTGTAATAGTGATTTAATCTTCTTAGTCTGGCTGCTGCTAAAAATCCTAAAACAATGCTGAATTATACAGGGATGGAAGGCATCTTGACTAATTTCTTACTTAAAATGACACAGTTTTCGAATTTTATCATTTATGGCAACATGCTGGTTTTTGAGAATAGTATGGATAGTGGCTGACTGGCTTCTCCCTAGTCCTGTTTTAGAGTTCTTATTTAGGGAATGGCAGCTGAACTGTTTCAAAACTTTTGTAGCATCTGCTGATGGGTCATGTTTTTTTTCTTTATTTTGTTGATACAGTGATATTTAGAAAGTTTTTTTATTTCAAACCTCTTGTATGTCTGAAATAAATCACACTTGGTCAAACAATTCATTAATACACTGCTGCACTCCATTTGTTGATATTTTGTTTAGAATTTTTGTACTTATGTTTATAAGTGAGGCTGATCCATGCTTTTCTTCTGCAAATTATGCTGGCTTGATAATAGGATCAGTTTTCTGAAACAGGTCTAGTAACATCAGAGTTCTCTCTACACTAAGAAACATGAAATTTAGCTAAAACTCATCTGATCCTGGTAGCATTCATCCCTGGTGGCCTTTCTAATCTCATTCTACCCACAAAATAAAATGATACAGAAATTTGACTATGGATATAATGAAAACACAACGGGATAGCATTCATTTACTATTTAGGAGGATGCAAGAGTTTCAATCCTATTTTTTTAAATTTCAGAATATTATGGGGGTACAAATATTTAGGTTACATATATTGCCCTTTGCTCCCCTCCAGTCAGAGCTACAAGTATGTCCATCCCCCAGACATGGTGCATCATACCCATTAGGTGTGAATATACCCAACCCCCTCTACCCCCTGCCCCACACCCGATGAATGTTACTACCATGTGTGCACATAAGTGTTGATCAGTTAATACCAATTTGATGTTGGGTACATGTGGTGCTTGTTTTCCATTCTTGTGATACTTCACTTAGTAGAATGGGTTTCAGCTCCATTCAGGGTCATACAAGAGATGCTAGATCACCATTGTTTTTTGTGGCTGAGTAGAACTCCGTGGTACACATATGCCACATTTTATTAATCCACTCATGTACTGATGGGCGCTTGGGTTGTTTCCACATCTTTGCAATTGTGAATTGTGCTGCTATAAACATTTCAGATGTCTTTTTAAAAGAATGTCTTTCTTTCCTTTGGGTATATGCCCAGTAATGGGATTGCTGGATCAAATGGTAGTTCTACTTTTAGCTCTTTGGGGTATCTCCATATTTCTTTCCATAGGGGTTCAAAGTCCCACCAGCAGTGTATGAGTGTTCCTATCAATCCTATTTTAATGCTGTTTGACCTGCAATGAGAATTAAACTGAGAAAGAGTGATTTGTTACTTTAGCTGGCTTGGGGTATCAAACATAAAGAAAAAAAAAAGCAGAAGCAGAAAAAGCAGGAGAGAAATACTGCTTGAAGAAAATGGCAAGGGACAGTACAGACCAGCAGAGGGTAGTCACTAGCAAATGCCTGACATGTTACACACTGTCTCTTGTGCGGGGTCTCTGGAGTGATACTGGCCTGGGAAAAATTGTTAAATACAACATTACTGGAATAATAATAGCAAAACCAGAATATGACTAATATGGATTAGATAATATTATCATATCCATGTCAAAGTTTTCTGATTTGATCGTCATACTGTGGTTAAGAGGAAGGGCTTGCTTTACCCACTAAAGTATTAAGTAGCAAAGGGGCAGCATGTCTGTAACGTGTGCCCCACTTCAGGGTGCATGCACGTGCGTAGGCGCGTGTGTGCATGTGCACACGTATGCATACAGAGAATGCAAATGGGGGAAAATGCTAGTAAGTGATTACGGGTATACAGAAGTTCTTTGTACTCTTTTTTCAACTTTTCTCTAAACTTCAATTTATTTCATACAAAGTTACCAAAACAATTTCCGTGGAGGCAAACCTCCATGTTCTGCAAAGGTCTGGTCCCTCCAGCCTGAGTGACTACGGAGGCCAGTGATCCTTGTGAGCACACTTCAGGGCTCCTTGACGTCCCCAGCTGGACCGTGCCACCTGCCAGCACCCCCTGGCAGCCCGCTTCAGTGGCTGCACTGTCGACTCTGGTAAACTTGGGCCATTTCCCCTTGAAATACACTTCTCTGCCACAAAGTCAAAAAATCACATATTCCCAATCCTAGGGATCAAAGGTCATCACGGGTCTCAAACTTTAATGTGCACAACAATAACTAGAAAAGTTTGTTTAAAATTTAGCATCTCTGAGGCACCCTTTGCTAGGTTGAGGTGGGGCTCAGGAATCTGCATTGTTTCAAACAAATCGTGGTTCTTCCTGGGCAAGTGGTCTGTGGGCCTTATTTTGATCAACACTGCCCTCTAGCCTGTCCGCATCTTGTGTGTAGTAAGCACTCAATAAAATTTGTTGGATTCATTTGAATTGCCCAAGGCTGCATGGAGCTAAGGAAAGAATCCAGCCCTCCCGCCCTGAGCATGAAAATAGAGCTCAAATCCACTCATCCCACACGCAGGCGACATGCATTCCAGTCCTGCCCTTGGCTCTGCAGCAGGGCCTCCTGCGTCTCAGTGTCCTGTAAAACAGGTACGTGGCATAGGTTTGTGTGAAGTGTCAACTCTACTTCACTTGCCCCTCACAAACACTGAATAATTATGGAGCAGTCCGCACATCTTCCCCAAACGGCTGCGTAACTGTAGCCTAGTCACAATAGTTTCAAGTCCTGCAAAGTTGGTGCTCTCTGGTCTCCCCTTAGCATGCAAATGGAAGGCCTCTGAGCCCCTATCCATAGCGTAGGCAGTCAGAGTAGCTTTTCTAGCACAGGAGAGGAGTGGATGTCAGATTAAGGCCTGCTCTCATTACTGGGCACCTTTGTCTTTTGGGCCATCACTATCCACAAGGAATGTGCTGGTGCACTTTGCAGCAGGTAACAGTTACTAACTCACCCACACAATGTAAACTCAAGATCCGACTCCAGCCTGGGAGGTGTCTGAGTCCACACATCTGACCCTCTTAACCCGTAAGCTACACAGGGCCAGGCAAGCTACTGTACTCGGCATTTTATACCCAGCACCCAGCATTGCGGCAACTCAGAGAAGAGGGACGAATGCACGGATGACTTAGATGTCCAGCCACAGTGGGTGTACACACCGGAAATATTTACAGCACCGCAGGTTATACTATCCTGTGATTTGTAACTCCCACCTCCACCTGTCTGTGACGGCTGCTTCACAGCGTAAACTCCCACGGAGCAGAGGACGCCAGAGTTCGGGCGCAGCGCAACTGGGAGAATGTGACTGCAGAAATGGGCCGTTCTGGGGTCTTTAGAGCACTGTGCTACAAGCCCCTTCATTCCTCCCGTGAAACCAAAAGCAAGAAAGCTAAGCAGCTACTGCATCATTTTAGCTCATAGTTTACATTTACTTCTAGCTTTTCAATTCATTACAGTCAAGGAATAAAAAAAGAACATGAAGATCACGAAAAACACCAGATGAGCTCACTACCATCCTCCACAGTGGCTGGAAGTCAGAATTCATCATTTCAGCTCTAACTGTGGAAGAAGACATGCTTCCACAGGGACAGATACTCTTTCAAGAAGGACAAAAAGGACGCTGGGTCACATGCTTTATATTCACATCTATGTCTCAGGCATTCGGAACCAAAACAATGATGTGGAATGGGTTTAGATGCAGTTCAGAAATTTCTGCTTGAGCTAAAAACATGAAAATGTTGTGTAGGCATTTAGCAAGAGGGTAGCCAGGGCCCATTATCAAGATATATGGGTTAATAATTTCACGGGGTTACTCAAGAATGATCTGCTATGATTGAAACCATGTGTGGAGAGTTTGGGCTTCTGCAGGATGTGTCCCAGCAACAAAGGGCCCAAAGATGTATTTGTGCTGCCTGCTAAGTATACAGATGATTGACTTAGATACACTTCCCAGACATAAACAGTGAAGGAATGCCACTGAAGTCCCGCGCGCTATCAGACAGAGATGAAGAATGCTTACCACATTGTACAGGCCGATGCACCAGCGTTCAAATAAAATCTGCCCAGAAAATCCATTAACGAAGGCAAACCAGAGCTGAAAGAGAAGAAAGTTCATGAAGTTTTATATCAATATTGACCTAAATGTTTCCATTCACTGAACAAGTAGCAGGGAATGTGGACCACCAGCTGGACACAGCTGCTGGGAAGTAATGAGCCCCAGGGCTGTAGCAGTTGCTGTTTCATAAAATGTATTAATAAATTCCCCAAATCACAAATACCAATATTTTAAGGAAAATTTATACATCATACATCTATTTTCAGAGCTAATACGTACATGTTTACAGGAAAACAATTCACATGTAATTTCTATCTAGTAGGCTTTGTGTCAACACTTTCTCATTGGCTGGAAGAGTCTCAACTTCATATTCGTTTTTCCTATAAAGTCGATTTGATAAATATGATTTTTCTTTGTAGGACTTCCAAATAGATAAAAATCGTAAGTAAAAAAACAGAAAAATTCCTCTGTTGGTCATGCGTGTTCTTAGTTCATAAAATACTGGCCTCCTTAACTGGATGTCCATTCACCACCTCGGCAAAGGTCAAAACACAGGAACGTGAAAGAGACATGCTCAAATCATCTTTTGGAGTCACGTGGGATGTATAAATAAATAAAATGGGGACTGTTATTTATGCCTTCAAGTAGTCTACAACTCCAGTTGATTAGGCGAGACTGACATAAAAACAACCACAGAGCAAAGTGCCAGGATATAACTAGTGCCGCATGACAAGGGGATAAAACAGTATCGGAGAAGGAAAGACTGCCCAGGCGTAATCGGAAGGTGACACTGAGGCAGAATGGAAGAGGAGAAGCCACCGGGAGGACGGAAACCTCACTTAGAAGGGAGCAGAGAGAAAATACGGAACACACAACGCTGCTGCTTAAAATTCAGCTAAATTTATATGCAACAACCAAGATGCCAACGATTTGGGCAGATTTTAAAGTACCCTATACAAATCACAGAATCTACTTGAGCAGAAAAAAATCATGACAAACTAAACCCGTTACTATGGTTAAGACCTAACTGGCAACACAGCACAGCTGCACCAAGATAACTGAGCTGAGATTGACTCTGGTACCGAAATTTTACTGACTCAGATTTTTCAAAATCAGTTTCTTGACTTCTCCAGACGCAGTTTCTTGACACAGGAACTGTTCTCTATGCTGCTCTGTGCGTGATACCGGGTATGAACAGGGACTTGCCAAGTCCCAGTGGGATCAAATAAAACGCCTTGATTCAATCGCTAAAGTTTCCCTTGAATACAGATTTCATCATGTCATTCTCCAGTTGAAAGATCTACTAGGGCTCCCTCCTAAATCCAAAATAGGCTTGCAGACTTTCAAAAGTCCTTCCAACATTCCTATCGATTCTTTAAATTTTCTTCTTCTTTTTAAAAGCTTAATTTACTGTAAATTGACAATTTATTAATGTACATATTTATGGGGTACAAAGTGATATCAAGATTTATGAACACAGCACAGAATAATTAGATAAAACTAACCATCATATCTATCGCCTCAAATGCTATGTTTTTTTTTTTTTTTTTTTTTTGTGGTGAGAACATTTGAAATTTACTCTCTTGGAAATTTTGCTTTTATTCTTTCTCTTTTTAATGGACATTTCTAATACCATAACTCTTAGCAATTTTAAAATGGACAATATACTATTAATTATATTCACCAAGCTGTGCGGTAGAGCTCCAAAAAAAACCCCTCCAAACGTATTCCTTCTGAGACTCCGTATCCTTTGACTGTCATCTCCAGGCTCCCTCCACCCCAGCCTCTGCAACCACGTTCCACGTGGGAGTTGGCACTTTCTCTCCTAGCCACTCAATTTCAACTCTCCTCCCAAGAGGTCTGGCTATTCTCAGTGAAGAAATATTGGTGGAGAACTGAGAACCAGAGGTTCACTCTGTGTTTCATATTTGGAAAATTCTTATAACACCTATTCAAGTATCAGCCATCCCCAAAACCACAACTTCAATCCCCCTCCCCTCCATCACTGGAGGTCTTGGTGTTCAATATTCCAACCACACTTTCAGTGCAATGGGAGCCTGGATCCACATCTGATTTAAACAAATCTGTAAACTGTTTCAAGGGTTTTAACTTAATTTTCCCAAGATTATGTTAAACTCTGAGTTCTATTCAAACAACTGAGCAAACACTGATCGATATCTCGTGAGCACTTAATTAACTGTAATCCAGTTAATTTGTCATCTTGTTGAAGGTGGTAGTGACATATTTCTATGACCCTGTCCTCCCTAACATCACCTAGAAACAGCAAAAGTAATTGAAAATAGAAAAGAAATAAGCGTTTCCAATGAAACTATGAATGTCCTTAATTACAACTACAAGTAACACAGAATAGACACTGATACACGTGATGAGACCAGATCAGATCACAAGAGAATGCCGATAGCAGACAAAACCTACAGATTCAAATAGAGTTAAAAAATACTTCCAAGAAATAGGTGAAACAACTCAAGAAATAGCTGAACCAACTCTTACTCAGAGGATAAAATACAGAGGTAGGGGCAAGCAGTGGCAGAGGTCCCCGGATGGATTCAATGCAGCAGGCAAACTGAAGTCGAAGGGCAATAAATACACGTATGCCTTTCCCCCACCTTTTTTCCAAGAGCCAAGAGGGAGAATGGCTGGGTGCAGGAGGAAGCATAAGTGGCAATCAACCTGGCAGACACTGAACAAGGTGAACGGAAAAGAAAAAATATGCAAAATCATCCAACAGCCAACCCATAACACACAGCAATTCCCTGAGAGGCACGTAAGCCTCCTCTTCCAAGGGTAAGAAATGGCAGCAAGGGGGGTGCTCATTATTGCAAATGATAGGAAACCAGTGAAGAGACAAGAAAATTTGATAAGAAAGTATTCTGAGGCAACTTCGAAACTCCCCTCCCCTGAAAATATTAAAAAGTATACGGAAAAAAATAAAAGAACGAGACAAATGCACATGAGACAACTTCGTAGAAGAACTAGGCCACAGGGCAGAAGAAAATTTTGAACATTCTTTGTGAGCCTGAAAGAGCTAATGAAAATGTGTTTCTTTGAAATAAAGGTTAAAATAAGATGTGTAAGATGTCAAAGAAGGAGACAAACAGGAAAAGGTGAATGTTACAGATTAAAGTCCCATCAAGGGAAATAAAAACCAGAATCAACATTGCTGAAGCCACATGCAGGGACCGGGAGGGAAGGCTCTAGAAATCAATGCTCAGCACAGAACAAATGTTAATGATGATATCAACAGAAACTGACCGAGTTAGAGGCCTTTAAAGATAATTTGAAAATTCAAAAAAAGAGATGTAGTTAAAAAAAAAAAAAGAACACATAGAATACTAAAAAATTTTCAAAGATATATCAGAAGACAAAGTTCTGAGACAGTCTAAAACTTGAATCAGCCAATACAGAGGGCATCCTTTGTTCTAGGAAACAAAACAAGCAAGAGATACAGAAAAATCAACACCCACGTATATCCTGCAATAGAAATTTAAAGAGTTTTAAATTTTTATAAGATCAATTCCTCAGTATATTTAGGCAAAAATAAAAAGCAATTAACTTACAAAGGGGAAAAAAATTCAAGCTGGTGTCCCATTTCTCTCTAGCAGTACACGATACCAAAGGTAGTGAGTATTTACAAGTCCTCAGGGAAATAAAGTATGATGGGGGTTTTAGCAAAAGATGGAAGCCAAGGAAACATCAAATGATGCAAACTAGCATAAAAGTGATGACGGAAGTAATATTAAATATCTGTGTTATGTCAATAAAAAATTTTAAAAGCTCAGATGGATAAAAAATTAAAATCCAAAATATGTGCTACATATAAGAGAAACATGTCAAACAAACATGCAAAGGAAAGGTGATTCAAATACGATCAAATCTATAACCCTGAGTTACAAAGCCCTACATGACCAGGCTCCCACCTATCTTTCTGACTACACTGCCTCTCCTCGGCTAAGCTGCAATGGCCTTCTGCAGTTACCTGAAAGGACCAAGTGCGGGTCAGCTTTATTATTTTACACCCAAATATGAGCAATTATGTCAACAGCATTTGTTTAATAAGCTGTCTGTAGCCCACATGTCTGAAATACTCTTTATCATACGGTAAATTACCATAGACTCTGGAAAAAATTAAACGGTACTTCAGTCTCTCTATATGCACATTAATTTCACATGGCTTGAATATTTAAACATAAAAAACAAAACTCCAAAAGCTTGGAAGAAGACATGAAAAAAAATTATTCCACTAAATGTGAAAACGGCTCTCTGTAAGACATTAAACTCAGAGAGAGGGAAAAATTTGAAACAAAGCAGTTAATTTCTGTAGAAAAAATTATCAACAAAATTGAAAGAAAACTGATAAATAGTACAAATATATTTGTAACATCCATGAAAACAAAGGCCTAATTTCCTTAATATATAAATAGTTCTTACAAATCAGAAAGAAAACACCCTACAAACGGCTAGGAAAATAGGCAAAGAGTAGACAAGGTCTGTCCAGAAAGTACCCAGCCATCGTTAACATGGCGAGAACGCTTGCGGACATCAATGTCACCTGGGGCCACGCGGAGTGGTCTGGGACACACATGCGTGAACCATGGCGCCCTCACTGGACTGGTCCACATTCTACAATGCCCCCAACACGCAGAACACCTGAGAACGCTGAATGTGTACGGGTCAGGTTAAGAGACGCTGGGACGACTATGGGAGGTCCCAAGGTGCCGACTCTGAAGGGGACTGAGGCGTCACTGTCCTATGTACAATGTTTCTTGAATCTTCTTCATTAAATGTCTCTATTTTTCAAACTACATGCCTGGATACTTTCCAGACTGACCTTGTATGCAGTATGATCACAGGGCAAACAAAGAGACTTAGAAATACCATAAATCCCATCCTCTTAAACACACCACAAACAGATATCACTGTTTAGTTATCAAATGGGAAAAGATTTAAAAGTTTGATAACCTGGGGAAATAGCTAATCTAAAACCCAGTGGGTAATAGAGTGTCTATAAAACTTCAATGTAGTTTTCTTTTGATACAGTGATTCTACTTGTAGGAACGTATTCTAAATTACATCTTGCAGCTATAATCATGTAGTATTCCACACAAAAATATAAGGGTGTGGCATTATTTAAAAAAACAAAAAATTACAACCTATGTATACACTGATAGCTGGGTTAATAAATTATGATTCATCCATGTAATGAAACACTGTGCTGACATTTATAAATCCACACGTACTATAATACAAAAATCTCAGATTTATTAAAATGAAAAAATAAGAGTATATATTGAATGTTCATGATGGTACGGAATAGATGTACATACTCATATATGGAGGACAACTTTCTGGAAGGCATAAGAGATCATTACTATGCATTATCTCTAGGTGGTAGAAGTGCTCTCTAGGAGGAAAGAGGGAGATTCTCTTATACTGCTTCCGTTTTGAACTTTCTAAACATGTTAATGCTTTATTTATATAACTGTCTCAAGAAGTAATTCCCAGCTAGGGGTAATTTCGTCTCCAAAGAGACATTTGACAATGTCTGGAGATCTTTCTTATCATCACGACTCAGGGGGAGGGTGCTATTGGCATCAAGCCGGCCAAGGATTCTACTAAACATCCTACAATGCCCAGGAGAGCCCCTGCAAGAAACAATGACCTGGTGCAATTTGTCAGTAATGCCATTGTTGAGAAATTCTGGATTAGAGAAATAAATGTATTAGGTCAACCTGATAAAATTTAGAAATCCACTTGTAACAGATGTTTGCTGCAAGCACAGTAATGATATGGGACTGGCTGCAAAAAGCCATGATTCTGCTTGTGCGTATGGGGGAGAGGGTTTGGAAAACTCCAGTCCTTCTTGAGTAACTCCCCTCTAGCCTGACCTCACACTTAGAATCACAGGCTCTACTCTTCAGAGGCCAGGGTAGCCCTGGATGTGAATCTAGTGACTTCACAAATTGAGATCCCCCGAAACAGCAATATATCCTTATAAATTATTAACAAGAAACTATTTTAGAAACTGAGAGTGATTTCTGTATAATCAAGAAACCCCAGTTGATGAAAATATATAATAGGGGCAAAAAAAGTTCTAAGAAATCAAGCATCTCTTTCCTTGAACTGACCTTGTTGACATTGACATCATTCCAAGCAACACTGAACCATGTAAAAATTTTCACTCTTCATTTCAGATTAACATTGTTGATTAGCTGAATGTTGGGATATTTCCTCTGAGCAGCCAGTGTTCTGATTCCGTCCAAGTTGGCACTGGCTTGGCCACATGTTTCTTCAAAGACTTTTGCTGTTTGTACTAATTTTTATCAGTTGCAGGTGCTACAGGGTTTTGAAACGTATAAACAAGCTCATTCTCAACAGTTCCAACACCTTTTCAAGGCTGCATTCAAATAATTCATCATTAGATGATCAGACCTGTTTATTCCATTGGAACTATTTATTTGGCAGAGAAAAAATTAAAACCAAAATAAAACAAACAAAAAATCCACTTCTTAATTTCAAAATCCGTAAGCTGGTTTTCTCTGACATTGTAAACACTCAAACTTGATTTGGTTTTGGCAAGATTTCCGTAGGTGAAACGGAAAAAGTATGAGAACGCAATGTATTTTCAAATATTTATATGAACGTACTTAGTTTTTATTTTATTTATTCACGAGACAGGTACACGATAGCTCTCTGACACATTATAAAATCAGACTTTCACACTAGTTAGGCATATACAAATGTTAATTCATATACAAAAAAGACGGTACCACCCAATTCCTACACATTAATGTCAGTTTTGGTGGGCCGGCAGTTCCCAGCCTCTACACCAAACACACAGCCCTCAACGCAAACAGACGGTCTGTTCCCGCTCCGACGTGCGGTTCCCTGGATGGCGGTGGCTTACTTATAGCCACTAAGTTTTACTCTTTTGGATTAATGGGGAAAAAGATTCCTCTGCCTTTACTTTCTTGTTAGCTAGGAATGCTATTAAATGAATACAGGCAAAGCCCAGAGAGCCAGGTCCCGGCTGCACGGCCTCATGCTCTGTGAGCTGGGAGGAAGACCTGCCAAGCCCTGCTGGCTTGCCAAGCTCCTGGGGTTTCGGGTCCTCAAACGCAGTGTTGTTATGAGCAAACTGACCCAAACTTATTAAATGGCTTTTCCTTCTTGGAAAAAGATCCTTCTTTGCTTTAACTGCTGCCCGACTGCCAAAAATGCAGTAACCGTCTTGGCTAATTGCGCAGGCTCCTGTCTGGACGTCCCGCCACCCTCACCCAACCTCAGTGGGCTATACCTGCCACCACTCCTGGGCTCTCAACGAACAGCCGACACTTAACAGACGGCTGCTTAACTTGGGAAAAGGATGACCTGTTCCTTCATTGACTGCTCTTCCAGGATCTCTGTTAGAGACTTGACCTGGAAAAGTACCCTGCGGAGAATAATTAAATAAATTAGCCACATGGTTTCTCACTAAAATGACAATAACACCACGATCTACTTATTTGCACATCAGGTCCGGGGTGATAAATTGGCATTAAAGGTATGTGTTTAAAAGTCAAGATGCTAGAATATTTTTTGAAATTTGATCTGGCCATATGTATTAAGATACAATATAAACAGAAATAGAAATTATATTTCTGGAAACCCATTTCTCATAAATGAAAGAACCAGTATATATAAGAAACATATCTTGTTTTGCAGTATTGTTGGTAGTAGAAAACAAAACAGCATAGAAAGAAAAAAAAACCCTAAAGGTCTTTAGTAGGGGGTGATCGTAGCCAATCTCTAAAATGTTAAGTACCTATCTTTTAAAATGTTATATCGATATTTATGGACATGAAGGAATGCCCAATAAATAGCATGAGATTAACAAAAGGCAAAATAAGTAAATAAATTGGTAAATAGGTAGGTAGGAAGGAAATCAAGGGGAAAAAATCAGAAACGCTATAGAGCAAGAGTTGTCAGAAATAACAGTAGTAGTATCGTATCAGTAGTCGTAGTAACAGCAGCAGCAGTAGTGAGACACCCTGGAGTACCTTTTGTGCAATAAGTTACAGGATTGAGTAGCTAGAATTAAATGGCAAGCAGAGAGGAGATTGCGCTAAATGGGCAGGGCCTCACCTGTAAAATCTCTGGAGAGTTTTCTCTTGCTGATTCAGTCTTGGGCAGGTAAGATGCTAACAGCAAACACATAGTCATAAAAATTCTAAGGACTCCCGGGAGGTAGTCCTTAGAATTTTTATGACTATGTGTTTGCTGTTAGCATCTTACCGAGAGCATTGTGATGGGGAGGGGCATGCTTGAAACGTAGTTGGGGATGGGAATTAGGGGACTTAATAGGGGGAAGGAAATCTTCTTAAACTGATTTATGTGAATAGCTGCACAACTTGGTAAATTTACTAAAAATCATTTAATTGTTCACTTAAAATGGAGTAATGGCATGGAATGTAAATTATACTTCAATACATTTGTCAAAAAAATTCTAAGGACTTTTCAAGGCAAACAAAGTTACAGAATGATGTGTAGAGGATCCTTTTTTTTTTTTTTGTAAAAATAAAAAAAAAATGCTGTATTTTTACACGTGTGATCATCTCAGTGCAGAGGGAAGTGCAGAAGTCTGGTCAGACCGTTCCTATCGGTTACTGAGCAGAAACAGAGGCAGATGAGGGGAATTGTTTTTTCTTTATATATCTGCATTATTATTGTAACTGGAAGCGTTACTGCAACTTCCAATAACGGTACCGATGAAGAAAACTTGCTGTCTTCTAACGCCACACCCTATTCATTTTCCCCCTAGCTTGTCACAGCCTATACTTTCCTTCCATTGCTGTCTGGCTACCCCATGTGGCCAGAGATTCTATCAATTCCACTCAACGCTGCACACCCAGGATCTAGCGCGATGCTGGGCCCAGCGGGCACTCGACACAGGGATATATACAGAATACTAACATTTAATGGTGAGGAGGAAAGCCCTCATAAACATGAGCACAGGACAGTTAAGTTCGAGCTCTTAAGTGCTGTGTGAGGATGGGCAACTTCCTTAATGCCCCCAAATCTTCACTTTTTTTTATGATGTACATCCACAAAGTTTTTGTTTTAGTTTGGCATTTTCCTTTCCATTAAATTCCCAGATGATGTAAGAAGTTGAACCTTATAGCTCAAAGTCACAAAAGTTAATAAAGGGAAGTCTGGTAGATCTTTTTAAAGTTTCCTTAATAATTAATTTCTCAGTGCTACAAAATGCCTCTGTTTCTGCAAACTACATGCTCATACCACGGAACATCAGGTAAATACAAAATCGTGTTTTCCCCCCATGAAAGACCATAATACCAACCAGATGGGGTATGCACAATTAAACTGATTTTTTAATAAGGAATTCTTGGCACAATAGAATGTAATCGCTCCAAATTGTGTCAAGGACTACGTAAATTTTTTTATAGTTGAAGGCTTAGAGTCTTCAGTCCAAATCCCATGCTGGCGTGCTAGGGGACTGAATAGCTCTTGAGACCAGTAAGGAAATAATGAGCCTTTCATCTGGAGGTCACTGGTTAGGATCTGCTATCGTTCTTTAATGACACAGCTGTTTCCAACCTCCTGGTGTTGGAACAGTGGCGGGGGGTTTATTATGGAATGGGTAGCAGAAATATGTATAAGATCATTTCATTTATAGACAGGACCTATGGCAAATATTTGAGAACATGTGTTTTATAACCAATAAAGTAACACTCTTGATTTATTGACAGTAAGATTTAGTGCTTGGCTGAAGAGGCCAGGGTCGTCAGACAGGAGCAGAATTCTTACGCTCCATCCCCATCAGCCACAGTGAGCCTGTAGTCTGGGTAAGGTGTGAGCTGCTCTGTGTCTTATTTTCTGGTTCTGGAAAGTGGAGGGAAAGATCTGTTTACAATTCCAGAGGAGGGTTATTAGGAAAAAAGCATATGTATTTTTTTAAATTCAGTTATTGAACTATTTACTAAGATCCCACTTCAAGTTTTTCTCTGTGCTACGGGCAGGAGTTACAAAGGTGAATGAGATACCATCTCTGTCCTTAAACAATTCAGTCTGGTTGGGGACAGGCACGGGATATACCTGAGCTACGGACAAGTTCTTTGGGAACAGAGGAGAAGGAGAAACAAGTTCCACCTGCAGGAGAGAGCACAGCATTTCCCAGGTGGTGGCCACTTGGCCTGGGTCTCGAAGTGTCAGATGCCACTCATCAACTGGGTGGGGGGAGAAGGGCCAAAGCAGAGGGAACAACTTACACAACAGCGTAGCGGGTGTGAACTGCCAGGTGGCTAGAACAGGGTTCAGACCGTGAAGGACACTAGACAGGTGTTCTACAGACACGTGAACCGCTGTGCACACATTCCCTATGAGAAACTTGAAGATCTGTGCATCCACAAATCTGAAAAACTATCTTGATAATGTTTTATTTATTTCTTATTGTGGCAAAAGTATACAGAACATAAAATTTGCCATTTCAACTGTTTCAAGCGTGCATTTCAGTGGTATTAAGAACACTCGCACTGTTGTGCAATCATCATCACCATCCGTCTCCATGACTTTTTCATCATCTCAAACTGAAACTCTGTACGTGTTAAAAAACGCCCCTCTCCCCAAAGTACCTGGTAACCCCACTATTCTACGTTCTGTCTCTATGGAATCATACAACATTTGTCCTATTCTGTCTAGCTTGTATCTCTTAGCATAAAGCTTTGTTCACATGTTGTAGTATGTATCAGAACTTCATTTTTAAGGCAGAATAACATTCCGCTGACGTACATACCACACTCTATCCATTCATTCACAGATGGACATTTGCATTGTTTCTGTCTCTTGGCTATTGTGAATAATGCTGCTACGAACACTGGTGCAAAAATCACTGTTCTAGTCCTTGCTTTCAATTCTTTGGGATTATACCCAGAAGTGGACTTGCTGGACCGTGTGGCAATTCTACATTTAACATTTTAGGGAACAGCCATGCTATCTTCCACAGCAGCTGCACCATTTTACTTTTCCACCAGCAATGCACAGAACTCCAATTTCTCCACATCCTTGGCAACACTTGTTATTTTCTGATTGTTGATAGTATCCATCCTAATGGGTGTGAAGTGGTATCTCATTGTAGTTTTGACTTGTATTTCCTTAATAGTTAGTAATGTTGAGCATCTTTTTATGTTTTTATTGGTCATTTATACATCTTCTTTCAAAAAATGACTATTCAAGCCCTTTGCCCTTTTTTGAACTGGGTTTTTCTTATTGAGGTGTAGGAGTTCTTTGTATATTGTGGATATTATTCCCGTATCAGATATATACTTTTAAAGCATTTTCTCCCATTCAATAGGTTTCCTTTTCACTCTGTTGACAGAATCCTTTGATGAACAAAAGTTTAATTTTGACCCAGTCCAATCTACGTTTTCTTTTGTTGTCTGTGCTTTTGGTATGTAATCAAGAAAACGTCACCAAATTCAATGTCATGATAAATGTTCATCAGCATTATAATACTCATAAGGACTATAAATACTTTAATTAGAAGGAACCCAGGTGTGAAAGTTTGTACTGAAAGAAATTAAAAGATGAAAAGCAAAAGCAAAGATAATTCTTTCAAGCAGCAATAAGACCTGGAAATAATGCCACTGAAGAAACTTATAAAGTAGCTTATATACTCAGGGGAAAAAGGGAAGCCATTCAGTGATGTAGAAATTGTGAAAGAATGCATTGTCGAAGTTGTAGGATGCTTAGACCCCAATAACGTTTCAAAGTACAAACAACTGCCTCTTTCAAGGAGAACCATAACTGATCAGCAGCATGAATTAGCCTTCAACTTAATAAAAAAACTTCATGCAATACCTCAAAAGGAAAATATACATTATTTAATTGCTTTGGATGAAATCAACTGATGCTACTGACTTGGTGCAGGTTTTATAGTTCATTAGGGTCATAACAGAAGGTTTTTTTGCTACGAAGAGTTACCCACTTTGGGCACTCTTGCAAACAGAACATGGGGAATAGATATCTTCAACAACTTTCAAGATAAATTTTGTGACGTTGGACTGAATTTGGCAAATTTAGTGAGTGTATGTACAGATGGTGCACCTTCCATGACAGGAAAACATGAAGGGCTTATTGCACAGATTTAAAAAAAATGTATTAACAGATCCAGATGCTCTCATTTCTTTTCATTGTCTTTTGCATCAGCAAAATCTCTGTGCTAAAGCTACTATTTCAAGTGACACTTTGCAATGAGCTGTAAGTATTGTTAACTGTATTCGTGCACATGCAACACAGCATGGTCAGGTTCCTAACATGCTAAAGTTGAAAGATGAGGTATTTAGTGCTGATTTGCCATATCAACTAAAGTGTGTTGGCTATCACAGAGACAGGTATTAACCAGAATTTTAACTCTGTGAGAACAGATAATTAAATTTTATGAAGAACAGAATTTGCAATGTGAATTATTTAAAGAAGATTTCTATAAGAATGCAGCATTTCTGTGTGATATCATGTCAAATCAAAATGACCTGAATATTTCGTTGTAAGGTAAAACTAAGTCTATATACGACACATGGCAAAAAATCCAAGCATTTTTTTAAAAAGCTATCTTTTTTCAAAACACTTCTTCTTCAAAAGGAAATTTTGGATGAACATTTTCCCCCATTAGCAAAAGTCACTGATGAACAGGATGATACACGTGAATCATCTGAAGAATATGCACCTCTCATAGACCTATTAACTGGAGAATACAATGAAAGGTTCACTGACTTTGAGAATCATGACATCACACTCAAATTAGCATTTTAGCCTCACCTAGTGGATATCACCGAGGCACCTAAAGAACTACAGATGGAATTGATGGAGCTCTCAGTAGATGACATTTCAGTCATTGTTTGATGCTGAGAAAGATCCAATTGATATATGGAAAAATGCAGAATACCCATGCCCTTGGCAACAAGCATGAAAAATGCTTTCTTGCTTTTTAACCACTTACTGCTGTGGATCAACATTCTCCCACCTAACCCAAATCAAGATACTCTCAAGGTCACAGATGACTAATACCTATTCTAGAGGATAAATTGAAATTTCAAACCTCCATGCTACAACCAAATATCCAAATCCTTTCCACAAAAAGCAGATACAACAAAGTCATTAAAAGGTTAGTTAACTTTAAAATTAACAAATAGTTTTCATTTTTTGAAATTGTTAAGTACGTAGTAGTGAGATTTTTACAAAACAAGGTTATGTTTTAAACTATATCTAACTGAAGTTTCTTAAATGTGCCTTTATTGGATTACAGTTAAATTAACATGGCCTTCCAACATGAAAAGGTTCCCCACCCCTGGTATGTAGATTTGGTCTCAATATATTTTTTAGGTAATATTTAAAAATTTAATGATAGTTAAGCAGTCAAAAAAGATATAATTTCTGGAATATTATAAATATTAAAACTTTAAAATAAATTTATATCATTTACTATTATTACAGAAGAAGAGTGGTCTTTTATTTATCTTTTATGTCCTTCTTATAACCTTGTCTGTTAGCTACATCACTTCTTAATGTAGCCAACGGATTCTAAATACCACACACATCCATCACAACCCACTCTAAAAAGACATGAACAAATACATCTCAAACATTCAGAAATTTTATATCATTACTTTCACCTTGACCTTACTTTCCATTACACTTGACACGTACAGTTTTACCCTAATTCAATGTGTTTTTGTTTGAATGTTTTTTATTGACCACCCTATCATACTTTACAATAATAATGAACGGAAATTAAAATTAATTTTCTTTTAATATTCTATGGTTCTAAAATGTTAAGAAGTTCTTCGGGATTGAGTTTTCATTACAATTATTAGTGGTATACAACTGATGAAAAATAACACATTTTGATAATTTTTAGACAAGAAGTAAAATTTTGTCTAAATACATCTTTCAATGAGACAGAGGGAGTTGAATCCCCCCCACCCAGCCTCTTAGCTCATGAAACGTGGATGATACCACCTGCTGCTAGATTCAGACAAGGTTCAGCATCATTCCTATTCCTATAGCTCATTTCTTTTCTTTATTCAGAGGCAGGGTCTTGCTCTGTTGCCCAGGCTGGAGTGCAGTGGCAGTGATCACAGCCCACTGTAGCATCAAACTCCTGGGCTCAAGCAATCTTCCTGCCGCAGCCTCCCAAAGTGCTAGGATTACAGGCATGAGCCACTGCAATGAGGCCCTACTGCTCATTTCTATAGATCTAAGCCCTGAGAAATACAGTTCAAATAATAAACAAGAACGGGAAGTTTTGTTAGAGCAATATGCATCAATACTGGACTTCTTCTGAACCATGTGTCAAAAATAATATGGTGCTCTCATGGCAAAGTTATTTGAAATCATCTATCTATCTGCTGACATCCTAAGTAGATCATTTTTAAAGTTTCCTGAAAGCAAAGAAACAAAAATCATTGACTTACAAAAGTATTTGTTAATTAATTACAAGAATCATTTACTTTCTTAATTTCTGGTAAGTATATTTACCTAGAAGGTATACCAAGAACTTTCAAATGACTTCTTTTTTTTTTTTTTTTTTTTGAGACAGAGTGTTGCTCTGTCACCCCAGCTAGAGTGCATTGGCGTCAAACTTCAAATAACTTTTATTTCATATTTTCAAAGAGATAAATGAGAAAATATTACATCTGTAAACTAAGATCAGAATGCTACTGTAAGAGTAGTGGGGAAAAATATAAAAAAAAAAACACTTGCAAATTAAAAACAAAGAAAAAGGTGGTTTTTAAAAAAAAACAATCCTCAATAGACAAGCTAGAGGGTAAGTCAAGCAAATATCCAATAGAGTAAAAGAATACAATAAAGAGATAAATAAATAAAGAGTAAGTAGTTTAGAACATAAACTTAAAAGGTTCAATATAAGACTAAGTTGTAGAAAGACAGAACGTAGAAAATGGAAACAAGGCTATTACCAAAAATTAATATAAGAAAATCTCCCAGACTAAAAGAAATCAGTCCCTAGGCTGAAAGGCACATCAACAAAAGGAGAGCCACACAGACACACACGTCTTTGTAAATTTCTGAAAACTAAGTATAAAGAGAAGACAGAAAAAAACCCCAGAGTCTAAATACAAAGGATTGAGAAAACTGTATTGAGTTTAACTCTAATGAACCAGAAAGAAGCTAAAGAACACACAGCATTTTGAGAGAAAAAGAGTTTCAGCCTAGAATTTTATAGCCAGCTAACCTACCAATCAAACATAATCACAGAATAAACAGATTTTGGTTACCCAGTGTCTCAGAAACGTACTGCTCATGTAACATTTCTTAAGAATCTATCGGTATGCACGCTTCAGGAACATGAGTGAAGAAGCCAGGAATAAGGGAAACAAGGAATCCAGGAAACAGAGCCCGCTTGGAGACTGTCGAAGAAAAGCAACCCGCGTCCAGCAGCAGGCAGCGGCGGAGAGAGCAAGCAGTCTGGGTGAGGACTGAAGGAGAGGGGGCTGCAGAAAGGAGGGTGGGCAGGAGACTCAGGAATACGCATGCCATAATGGGGCATCTGGAAAGTATTAAACATACATGGAATTCAGTTAGGGCAAGAGACAAAAAGAAAGGCCATTAGAAACTACAGAAAAAACGGAAGGCTGAACAGAAAAGGAAAATAATCATAACACGCTTCTTGGCTCCACAACGAACACTGTTCACACAATTTTAAAGGGGATAACACGGATCCCTGAATTGATTAAAATCAGAGATGCAACTATACTGGAAGAGAGAGGAAAGGGAGGGAAGGCAGTAACGTATAGAAGGAAAAATTCTCATCCACGGAAACGGGAAGTCAAAAGATATTGTCTAAAATGAAAAAATCAGTATATAGCAGAACAGGCACATTATTTAGAGATATGACGATAACTTTCAGAAGAGACATCTAAAAGAGATTTCCTTGGGGGTTTATGACTAGAAGTACAAGCAGGGGCAAGTATTATTTTTAATGATATGTAAATATATACATACACTGTATACATTTATACACACAGAGAAATAGACTATGCCTCCATGTACTATGACTTTTAAATAAACTACGTTTTATTTTGATTTTAAAATTTAATGTAATTGACTATTTGTTTCCAAAACATTATATAAGTCACTGCCTGCCTGATGCTGTTCTTATTTCTACGTTGACATTTGGATTGCATTTAGCATCTTTCTACTGCCCAAGTTCTGCCACTGACACCTCTGTGCATTTCACTGCCAAGTGTCTTTCATGCACTAATTATCAATTTAAAGTCATGTTATCGCATCCCACTCAGTGGAGCTTATATAATTGAGAGGGGGGGAAAAAACCCAGGAAAACATCTGCCTCTTAATTAAGATGACAGGGTCTTTTAATGTAGTTATGGCAATTTTTTTCTTTTAAGGGAAGCAAATGACAAAAAATTTTGTATAATTCTCCGTTAGATTCATCCCTTCAGATCCTTAACTATAACATCATGGCCAAAAATTACAGACAAGCTGGAAACAAAATGATGAAATAAAATGTAAACATGATCAGAATTCTGTTCTTTAACGTTTCCAAAAAACTGGCAAAGTTAATCAACATTTGAAGTTATAAACATAATCACATCAATAATTGTTCAAAAAAAAATCAGATAGTCTATCCAGTAAACAAATGACTGGCCTGCAGTTGGGGGTTAACTGGCATCTCCTGCTCGCTCCATCTCTCTCTCTCTCTTTCCCCTCCTCTCTCAATACCCTCCTCCTCTCATTGAGCCATTAATGTCCCTGTATTTCAGAACTTTTTAGAGAACTGAGCAGAAAGTACAGAGTTCCTATGTCTGGCCTATCCAAGTTCCCCGACTACTAACACCTTGCACTGGTGTGGTGCATTTGTGACACTGATGGACCAATATTGATACATTACTGTTCCCTAAAGTCCACAGTCTACACCACGGTTCACTCTGTGTTACACAGGTCTATGGGTATTTACACATGCACGGTGTCATAGGTCCACAAGCACAGTACCATGTAGAATAGCAGTCCCCAACCCTTTTGGCACCAGGTACAGATGGAACACAATCTTTCCATGGACAGGGTGGCGGGGGGCCGGTTGGGCTGTGTGGTGTGGAGCTCAGGCAATGATGCAGGTAGTGATGGGAAGTGGCTGTAAGAACACTCACTGCCTCCTGCTGGGCAGCACCCTGGTTCCCAAGTTTCGTGGAAGACCATTTTTTCATGGACAGAGGTGGAAGGGTGGGGGCAGTGGAGCCTTGCAGACCGGTCCCTAACAGGTCACGCACAGGTACATGTACAGAATAGAACAGCGTGTTAAGTGGGGGCTGGGGACCGCAGATGTGGAATACTTGCTCTGTTCTGAAAATCTTGTGCTCCACCAACTGTATGTAACACCTCTAAATCCAACTTGCCACTTTTCAACCAACCGGACTTCTCTCTAGATTTCCCCATCTGAAGGCTTAAAATCTTGAATTCAAGGTTTTGCTCCTTTTTCTCTTCCTTTTCATTCATTCTCCTTGTGGTTATCTCTTGTGTTCCCTCTACCCTTCACGTAACACTGCTGTGCTATTCTACTGTACATCATGATTTGGTTCAAGCAGGGAACTTGCCTTATGTATCTTTGTAAAGCAAGTATCTCCAGGGCCCAAAACTGGTATTCAAACAAACGAAGAATGACCTCCCATCCCATCTCCAGGAGCACCAGGAGTTCGCTCTTGTGATCTGCCCTTCAGAGAAGCAGATGTTGTAACAGCGCACATTGTTACTGTTTTTGAGGTTAAAGTGTTTGCAATTTTTTTCACTTTAAGTATTAGATATACCTGCAATGAATTAAAAAGTCCAGAAAAAACAGCTATATTGACAATCATTTAGCATTTTTGAATGACTTCAAATTAATGTGAGAACTTAGTGTGGTAAGATCTGTAGCCTTCATCAGGATGGTAATTTAAATATTTCCACAGCTTCAAAATTAAGTGCTATGTGCCATTTTATAAACACTCTTTATACTTAATTCCTGGAATGTCGGTATGGTTTTCAGTATGGAATACACATAGCGACTATATCCATATGCACAGCTTTAGATTTCAAGCATGTGGAGATTTCAAAAGCGACCTCCGGTTTTGAGTAAATTATACACACTACAGTTTTTATTACCACACAAAAGATATATCACCTCCTTATCCTTAAATAAGGCTAACAGGAAAAAGTAAGCCAACTCTGAGTAACTATCTCTTGGTAGAGTCTAAAGCAAAGTCTGAATCTGCAGGAAATGAGAATGCAAACAAGAAAATATAGTTTAACATAATCCTTAGCAAAGCACCTAACATGCATGGACTGAAGATTAACAACCAAGAAAACAGAAGCTGGCAAGTGAATGCTAACCTCAGTGAGTTGGATAACTACTGCATTCTGCACCTGAGACCTCCGTAATTTAAAACTATTAAACAATGCTTAAAATTTTCTGGCAATGTCTAACTCTTTAATAGCTCATTTTTCTCCTAAACAAAACTCTTAAACCTCAGCTTGCTTTTCTGCCTTTTCTTTATGCTAGAAGTCCCTGTGGGCAGGGGCTATGATTTTAAGTTCACAGAATTCATTTTTCTACCCCCTAAGTCAAGATGTCATTTCAGGGGCCCCCAGTTCAGCTTGTGGCAGCTCGGCAGCAGGGCTGCGTCTGGCTCAGAGCATCTCTCGCTAAGGAGCCCCTTTAGAGTAGACAGCATGCCAGCCCAATTGACACTGCCTTAAAAAGGGAAGAAGTTCACTTTTAAAGACACTTGTATATTTAGAATGTGTTTATAGACACAGCTCCCCAGTTTGGGGGATCCAATAATAACAGATAAACTAGCTACACATATTAGTTCTATAAACACAATTGTTTATAGGAACAATTGTTTCTATTTAATTGTTAGATCGATACACTTAGAAAGCTACAAAACTCATACATGAAATCGGTTAATATCATAGAAAACAGCAAACACATGGAGGCTACATTTCACAATTAAACTTAGCTTCCCCATCCCTTGTTAGAGCAGAGAGGCCTCTAAATTTTAGAGCTTTTCAAGTAGCCACTACTTATTTCTATCTTTACACTTTTAACACAAGTTGTGATATTTAGTAACACTTCTTCCCAGCCAGGTATCCACTGTCCCTCAATATCACTAAAACAGCCATTCTTCACCACCCCCCCAGGAAAGGACTATAAACTAAGACAAGTATTTTATACGTACTGTCAAAAACTAAAAGGCTAAGTTTAAGCCAAATGTTTGTTTGTATATATTAATAATACACTATATGCACAGGTGGTCACTTCATCAGCAGAATATCATTAATGTGCTTTTTCCTCTAAAAACACATCTCTTTGGCCTTGCTGTGGACCATCATTTCTTATTTCTTCTGATACCTGAAAGTCAAATTCTTGTGGCCACTCATCCCAGTAGCTCAGGGTGCGCCCTCTAATACAAGCTATACAGAGGTGGCAGAGACGGTGTTTCAGAAAAACTAGAGATTGGAACTGTGTGCAAATACATATATGGCCCTCAGATGCCTCTGTGGTATTATGATTCCAAAAATCATAGCACTGAGCACCAATCATATTAGTAACTAAGGCAAATGGCAGGTAATAGCCCAACATATGAACAGCAAACAGGTTCACAAGTAAGCCACCATTTCACATGTAACACCCAGGAAAGACTGCAGGTCAAGGTCACATCTGAGTTGGTTTTTGAAGGGTTGGCAGAATTTTAATACTGACAAATGGGGAACAGCAGGGCATTTGGGGTCCAGATGCTGATAAGGACACGGGCACGCGAGTGGGACACCACATGTAATTTGTGTGATGAGTATTTATTAAATGACTGGAGGTAAATAAAGATTTTTATCTGGGCCACAGCTTTACAAATATACAATATATCTTTATATATTATGGGGTATTCCTTAAATTGATACCATGAATCTCTACTAAATTACTGTGTTATAGATTTAACTTTCCCCAAGCACTGAGATAATAATTTTGACGTTCCGTTTCAATAAATTGATGGATTTATATTAAGCTCACTTTACAAATCTGTTGCAATCCTGTCATTTAATTTAGTTGAGACCTGCAGTAAGTCAGCCGTGAAACCCGACACATAAATACTGTATTTCACTAAGAATATGTAAATATAAAATCATTCACCAAAACTTGGTTCTTTAGTCAAGAACTGCTCTCCTGGTTCAAGTGCCGCATTCTCAGTGTAAAGGTGCTATTTCAGCTGCAAAATGTCCAGTTGGTTTCAGGGATTTTTTTTTAAGAGAAAAATTACAAGATAATTTGAGTATAAATCCTTTACGACTTTTTAAAAGGTCCTCCAGTTTTTCATCATCGTCTTACCTACATCTAATTAGCTAAAAAACAAAACAAAGCAAAACAAAACCACCCACCTTTGAGTCTTTCTAAAGCATACAAATTGCTTTTCACTTAAAAAAAAACTCCCTTACCTGCTGAACACGTATTTCATCATTTTATGTCACAGTTTATGTTATGTGGCTCTAATAACTTGCACCTATGGTGAGGCAGTGACCAGTGAAGGGGCGCATAGAATGAATGGGAAATAGAGCTTCATTTTTCTTCTTTCACAACCGAAGGAGTTTCCACATGTTAGGTGGGAGGTTTACTTTCAGGGTGAAATGGAACGTAAGTCTATTTTCAGACTTATCTATTGCTTAAGTAATATCGAGCATCTTAGCCCTCTATTTTCCAACTCAGTCAGGACCGACACACACTGATAACGGAAGCCCAGGAGTTAAGTTTCCTACTGCTTCTCAGACTGTCTTTTTGCATTCAATTTGAGAAACGGTTCTCAGCCACAGTGAACATGTATCATCTCCCTAGATTTTATGCAGGAAATGAAGCTCACTTAGAACTACTGTATTTTAGAATTAAAACATGCAATTTGTATCTCATAACACTAAAGTCAATTTATTTTTTTTTTAAATTGGCGAGCATTTAACGAGCATCAGTCAGCCCATCTTTCAAAGCTTTTGCCTGCCCTGGACGAGCCAGATGGGAAATGTAGCCACCGGTCTTCACGCTCCCACCGGTACAGAAACTGCGCCTCAATCGTTCAATCTTAATCACTCGTCTCCCCACAATTATTCACTGTGCGTATTTGTAAAGACTAGTTCTAAGATGACGTATGCTTATTTTTAACAATAATGGGAAGTGTCTTCCACAAGGCGAAATGTTTAAAAGTTCTGTTATTCATATAACGAATCTCTAGTTAATGCAGGTTACTGTGCAGATCACATGTTTAACATTTAAATAGTCAAGTAACACTTGTTCACGTCCAACCACTTCACGATCTCCATGTTTCAAAGTGTACTGTTAAATTTCCCAACAGCAGGCCGGGCGCGGTGGCTCACGCCCGTAATCCTAGCACTCTGGGAGGCCGAGGCAGGCGGATCGCTCAAGGTCAGGAGTTCGAAACCAGCCTGAGCAAGAGCGAGACCCAGTCTCTACTAAAAATAGAAACAAATTAATTGGCCAACTAAAAATATACAGAAAAAATTAGCCGGGCATGGTGGCTCATGCCTGTAGTCCCAGCTACTCGGGAGGCTGAGGCAGAAGGATTGCTTAAGCCCAGCAGTTGGAGGTTGCTGTGAGCTAGGCTGATGCCACGGCACTCTAGCCCGGGCAACAGAGTGAGACTCTATCTCAAAAAAAAAAAAAAAAAAAAAATTTCCCAAGAGCAAATGAAAGTTCTCTGGCAAGCAGGAGGAGCAACATCCCCGACGCAATTCCTTTCCGATCACTCTGAAACTTCTGGCCATTTCTGGGGAGCGCCGCCCACAGACAGGGACGTGGGAGGTAGATTTTGAGAGCACCTCTCGTTCAAGTTTACCTGTATGAATTGCAAAAAGAGCTATGTGCTTGGCACCTGGGATAGAGCTGTGGGGCAATACGGCAGCCGCAGAGAATTTGGCTTGAAGCTGAGAAACAGAGATTCTCCTTCGGGTCAGAACACTAACTCATTCCAGGTGAGCGAGCCTGCACCGCTTACCAGACTTGCTGAAAGCATGAGAGAGATGCCCAGGGCTCTACGCCATCCCGGAAGAGGGAGCACAGGTTCTGCATCAACCTCCAACAAGTACCCAGTGCATGGAAGTGGAGCACCCAGGCAGCCATAAACCCCACCCAGCAAACGTTAATTCTCTTTCCACACGGCAGATTTCTTTTCTGGTTGTAACCGGGATGCATGTTACTCAGACAATAGCCCAATGTTTTCCTATAAACAGACCCCAGAAACCTGAGCCGGATTAGGGCTCGGATTTCAGGTTCCTCTGTGGCTGAATGGAAGTGTCATTTTCTAAGGGTCAAGATCTCTGTAATTCTTGACCCTGAAAGATGCTTTCTGCTGCTTCTGCTCAGGATTAATTCAGATTTGGGCAACTGATTATTATTAAGGATGCTCTCAGGATCCTGAGCCCTTTTTGGCTGCTGAAACTGTCCTCTGGTAGCACCCTACAGGTATTCTCGATGTTGCTTACTAGGAGTTTTAGGAACGGTGCATTTTCCAAGCACAGATGGAGCTGAGGCGGCTGGAGAAGGGCTTGGAGGCAGAGAGGCTCCAAGCGGCTGCGATCGCTGGGGTGCTGGTTCTCAGTTCTCAGACACACACGTTCCTTGTGAGATGTTCAGTTTGTCAGTTCAGCAAATTTCCTCCCTAGGGACGATTTTTTTAGGCAAAAATTCATACAGTGCCTCCAGGTGTTCAGGAACTTGCCACACAACTCCTTTGAAGACAAAATGAGTTGCTGCGCCTGATATCATATGCAGCATTCTTGAAAAATAGCTGGAAAGAGGCTTATGTTAACTATGTGGGCCGGATTCAAGAGTCTACAATAACGCCTGGCATGAGGACGTTCTGCCCGACTATTCAGGGCTGACCTGTTACCCACTTTGTGTTTATAATCACGTAACTGTGTTTACTCCCCCTCCCTGCGGTAAACAGCTCACCTGAGCTTGGCTCTGCGCAGTCTGCATGGGTTCTCTGTCCTGCTTTCCCACTGTTTTCTGTTACAGACTTCTACTTGTTACAGATGCAGTATAAGGAGTTAGTATTCTAAAATCAGGACTTCCGGTTTAAAATGTTGGCTTGGCCACTGGTTGGCGGTGGACAAGTAACTTCACCTCTGGTTGCCTTGGTTTTGTAACACTGGGACCATCTAGCAGGGGTTCAGGAATGGGTGGGTGTGATGCAAGTTGATACAATATGTATAAAGCAACTTAAAACAGTGAACAGACACATAAAAAGGCCCAGTAAATGTTAGCTACTATTGTTACCATGATTATTGTAGAGTATACTGAGTCACCAGAAAAGGTTTCACCTTTTAACCTCCTTAGGAAATGTGTTATATTTTCCTAAAGATATAGGTGCTCTGTTGGAAATACCCAGTTTTGTTCTCATGAAGAAGAGTCACTCACTGTTTTGTTCTCCTAGGTCAAAAGAGAAAAGTGGTGTAATAGCTCATTGCTTAATAGCGTTCCCTGCCTTACAATGGCTTCACCAGCCATCAGCAAGAGCACCTGAAATACCTGAATCTGAGGGTGGCTTCCAGAGAAGGAGTCCTTAAAATTGCAGAGACATTTGCAGGGGAGAGTTCCTTGTTCACGTAAACACACTCGGGGCTGGGAACAAACCCACGCGGACCCCAGGTTCTCCAGCCCACGCCTGCCCTCCGATGCAGCAACTTGTGTAACATCATTTTCAAGTGACCCACTTCTGTCAGGACCCAAATAATCACCCACCAAAATGAGTCTGCGTTTTGGGAGGGAGCAAACGTAGGTATTTGGACTCTGGTAGGAGCTCATACGTTACGCCACCGAGGGAGTTGAAGACCCGTTGCTCTGGCATGTTGCCATCCTGAGTTAAGGGCACTAAAAACAACAGCGGGCACAAGATCATGCTGACCTTCATTCTGTTTCTCAAAAGCAGGAGATGAAATTCTCATGTAAAAGATTCCCTACCTATACGAAGAGGAAGGTAACATTATTATCATCAAGAAGGAAAAGCTGAAGCCAACGAAATCTGTACAAACAAACCTTGTTACACTAACCCTCATCTTCTAGTCACTTCTCCACCCAGTTACAGCCCCCATCCCCCGGCCTTATCACATTTTACAACTTACTATTCTTTGTCTGTTTCAGCATATAAGTGATTGACTCTGTTTCTTTGGATCTTCATTTTCTAATGGGGGCTCCCATGCCACATATGATTTATATTAAATAAATTTGTATGCTTTTCTCCTGTTAACTTGTTATGTAAATTTTTTTAAAGAGATAGGTCTGGCTATGTTTCACAGGTTGGTCTCAAACTCCTGGGTTCAAGTGATCCTCCTGCCTCAGCCTCCTGAGTCGCTGAGACTACAGGTGCGCACCACCACGCCCAGCCTAATTTATCATGTCAATTTAATTCCTGGGCTAGCCCCAGTCAGGACCCCAAGAGGATGGAGGTAGAGCTTTGCCTCCTCTAAACCACTTAACGGCCACAACTGCCTCGAGAGGTCAGTTAAGTTCCATTTTATAATTAGGTCCCTGAAGTATATAGAAAGATCATTCAACTGGGGCCTGAATCTAAAGCTCATACTCTCTGCATTGCAAAAGTAACGTCTCCCAGCCCTTTCCTTCCAAAGGTCATGCTGTATAGCACCCCTCCCTTCAAATACTGCACAACAATGTGATAGTATTATCTTACTAAGGATTTAAAATTATTTGAAATAGTCTTCACCCACTGAGGATGGGAACACTCACTTATTTAAAAACAAGCCATCTATAAAAGGATAAATCTTTACTTTCCATAGGTCAGTTGGACAGAAGCATTACATCAAAGTACAGGACTGCAGACCGCTGTGTGTGCCAAACCACCAAGGACGCAACAGCCCACCATGTTCCCGTGTCCCTCCCCAAAACACACAAAGGCGGCTGAGGAAGTTCTCAGAGAACCAGGTGACACTTCTCACAAATAATAAATGATTCCCCGAGGGATTTTCAGAGTTACATGAAACACTGATCATTTTCTAAGTGTCTTCACAGTAGAATCACTGCATTTTTTGCAGCAAATGAAACAAACTCAGTTCCATTTCAGTCGAGAAGCTCATTACACGACACACGGTGGCCGTAAGTAACTTGGAGTTTCTCAAGGGCGAGAGAACCTCATGTTGAAGCAGTCCTAGCCTCTGCTAAACTAAACAGGGAAAATAACATGGTGTTAAAGAATTCTTAAAATAAAATTAACCTGGGAATACTAAAAGAGACTCATTCCTATGGGATACAGTTCCAACCTGTGTAAATTATCCAAGCACCTAAGACTGACTTACCTCTAAATAGGTCAGATTTAACCAAGGTGTCATTCCATAGATAACTGTTCACACTTTAAACAGTATCAATCTGCTAATTCTACACCATTGCTCCCTTCCAATTACAATGAAATATCAACACCTTTAATGTTTATGAAGTCAATAAGGAATGTTTAACAAAACTTTAACACATCAACAATGTGCCATAAGGAGTAATGAACTTGCCCGGAAACAGTTAATGGGCCCTGGGAGACTCCACCCATAAACAATTGTGCAATTAAATAGTCTGGGCCTAAGCTGAATAAAAACTACAGTAATAAGACAAATTCCTAGAAAAATATGCATATGTGCCTAATTTAACAGACTATATACAACAGTTTCCCTAAAGTCCAATTAGTTAACGCAAAGCTTATCTTAAACACATCACTTGCTATGATCAATTGACAAGGTGTAAACTTTTAAGTAGCCAAACACAATTTTAAGCCAAAAGGAACTAATAACATACAGAACTCAACAAAACACAATACAGTTGAATACAATAGGAACTAAACCGTAATACACCTGGAGCTCAAAAAGTAAGGGAAAAGTAGTGATTAAAATAGACTTTGCAACAGAGCACCTCTGTTCACCCTGCATTGCGGTAAGCTTTCATTATCATTTCGGTACATTTAAAATGCCACTCACGCAACGTATAACCTACCTAACGTCTACTAGAGACTCATGAAGAGACAGTTTGCGAAACCCTGCTAAGGTGGAGCCCCACCTAATACTATTAGGTAGTTTTTTAAACTACCCCACCTAATACTATTAGGTAGTTTTTTAAAAAACTACCTAATAGTATTTATCTTATAGGGAAAACTATGTGTAAATAAACATGAACATTACTGACAGCTTAAGTGATTTTAATATTCTAAGATTCCATAAGTGATACTCCTTCCCAAAATATCCTAACTTTTGTTGTAACGGCCCACTTTTGTCTCTGTGGGATTTGGGGTGATTATTTTGTTTTCAATACGCATACCAGCCATGACCTGTGGTTGCCTTCTTCTTACCCTCTTTCATTATAGACTCAATTCACAAATATGTGTGAATTAAAATGTGGTAATTTTCTGATTGCAAAATCAACGTACCATTTTAGAACATTTAAAAAAATCTGTAACACACAGAAAAAAATCATTCTTGATTTACTACTCAAATATAAGTAGGTATATAGATATATTTTTTGTCCTGATTGTCTTTTTTTCATGTGCACATATATTTGCATAGCTGAGTTTACATGGTATTTAAAATTTAATTATTTACCTTAACTAAGCTTTCTCTTGGTCATTAAAAATGATCAAGAATCATATTTTTAAGTACAAAAAAACAGTGGCCCAGTAACTGCAAATAAAATTTCAAAGTGCTTCCCACGCACAAGACACCTTACCCCAAAAGGAGGCTCTGACACAGGCTGAGACCAGGGGCACAAGCCAGTCAAAGGGTACAGTTTCGGGGTCAGCGGTGGAGCTGTGGACAGCACTCCTACCTGCAACTGCGTTTTAGTTATTTTGTTTTTGTAAACTTTCTGTATTCTTTGTTGTTGCTGTTTTCAAATCACCAGTCTAGGCCTCTTTCATTCCTGCAGCCAGTGTAGTAATAATGCCCTGGGGCCTCCTTCCTTTAAGGAGAAGGAAAAAGCCTCCTATTTTGGCAGCAGAGTGAGGATCAGGATGTGGGGCAGGTAACATGAGCCCTGAAGTCCTGATGGGCAGTTCAGCACCAGGGCTGAGGTCCCTAGAGCCAGGCCCACATTCCCGCAGGGCGTTCATCCAGAGATCCACCTGGAAAAGCCCAGAAACCCATGTTTGCAGGGAGCTGGTGAAGTCCCTGGCAGCTGTTAATTATTTTCCAGAGAAACATGGAAACCGCTTTCTCCTCTACATAAAACTGACCTTCTTCATCAGTTTTATAGTGTTTTCTCCTCCCTGGGTTCCATGTCCTTTAAGAGCTCTCCTTTAAAATCCTAGCACTTGAGAGGGAATCGAGGAGTTAAGGGTTCCAGCAGGCAATGCTGTTTGTAGCACCACGGCACTTTCAAACGAGTATGAAGAAACACATCCCGCTGGGCCAGTGCGGAAGACCTACGACGGTCCCTTAGGAAGCCAGGCCTATTCTCTCCTGTCTGCAAACAGCTCTTCCCAGTTAGGTCCTGCCTAACTCCATCCTCTGGGGAGCCAGCTTGGACACTCCTTACGTTAGGGGGATTTAATGTGCACCCCACTCTCCCTTCCAAACTCCGGCCCTCACGGCTCCTACACAGGGAAGAGACGGTCGCAAACGTTCCCAGGTAGAAAACAGCACACGCAGCCTTCTTACTGAATGGTTTCCAGTACTGTCCGTAGCAACTGGATCGTAACTCTACAATTCAGCCCTTAATGCTGAGAAAGTATTTTTCTGAAGAAACTAGGATCCTATGAAGTGATCATAGTTTTTAAAACAGATATGTTAGGGAAATACTGACCTGTCAATTCCAGATTTTAGTTTTATCTCACAAACAAACGCAAAGAAAGAAATGCCTTCTCTATCTACCACGTTTCATCAGTCTTTTTTCTAAGGACTGATTAAGCAATAAAATGCAATAAAGGACCAGAAAAAATTCTAGACTGTTTCATCTTGGGCCAAGGAGATTTAAAATAAATTTCTTTACTGTTTATCAATAGCTTTATGCTAGTAGATATTAGTATATTTTTCAGCAAACTCCAAATTTCCTTATTTTTTAAAAGATACTTGTTAGTAATTACTAATTAGCTTGACTGTAATCCAAAAAGGTAAAAATAATTCTGTAAGTTTGACACAAGAAATAGCAACACTTCTCCCTATTATTTTAATTCTGAGAAAAGTTTACTTAAAAATCATGCACTCCCACTAAAAATATACATTTAAAACAATCTATGTCAACGTGCTGACAATCTGTCATCCTGGAGAAATTCCTTCAGCTGTCAGTTAGTGGATATGGAAAAGAAATCGACTAAATGTGACTACACGTGGGCACAGAAGGTCTCTGCATTATGAGTTGTGGGCTAGGATTTATTATAATATTCACATTTAAAGGTTAAGGAAATACATACAAACATGAGCATTTTAACTATCGTCTTCTTACAACTCAAAAGTAACAAAGACTATGAAGCTTTGACGGCCCAATGGCACCAAAGAAAACCCTGGCCCCAGCACCCCTGAGCCACCTAATCTCCCAGAAATGAGAAAACAGAAGATTTCTTCCTTCTCTTCACATGTGCATATTTAGTACACGCACAACTTTTCCAGGCTTCAGTTGTCCTGATGGAGATTAGCTGTAGTTTTCTCAAATGTTCTTCTGGCTTGTAAGGTACAGAACCTGTATCTTGACCACAGCCCTGTCACTTGTGTTGAAACTGAGCCACAGATGGATGGGTCACCCCCAGGAGGCCTAAATGCTAAGGTGACAAACAGGAGGCTGAAGCCTGTGCCTGAGTTGGAAGAGCCTGTCAATCCCATAAATCAAAGACCTTTCTGACAGATGTGACCCTCGGCCTGATTCAGATACGAAGAAGCAATTTCTAGAATCTCTCTCTGCTTTGTATGTACTTTTGGATATAATTTGCATGCAGTAAAATTCACCCTTTGATTGTACAGTTCTGAATTTTGACAACTTGACTGTGTAACACCAGCCCGATATCCCCTCCTGTCCCTTTGCAGTCACCCTCTCCCTACACCCCTGCGCCCTGGAAACCACTGATCTCTGTTTCTGTCACCAGAGTTTTTTGTCTTTTCAGACTGTCAGATAAATGGAATCATGTATTTACACAAAATCATACAGAAGCTTGTCATTTCTTTGAGTCTGGGTTCTTTTACTTAGCACAATGCATTTGCACACACCAAAGCATTCTGTTGTGTGTACCAGCGGATTGTTCCTGTTTATTGCTGAGTGAGTGTTCCATCGCATGGACGTACCACACAGTTCATCCATGCCTCAACTGAGGGACAAATGTGCTGCTTCCAGATTTTGGCGACGAGAAATAACGTCACTGCAAAGCTTCATTCAGGCATGGGTTTTTGAGTGAACTTAAGTTTTCACTTCTCTTATGCAATTACCTAGGAGTTGGACAGAAAGATCTTGAGGTAAGTGGGCACACAGCTTTATGAGAAACTGCTGGCCGGTCACCAAGGTGGCATCATCCTGAATTCCCACCTCTCTTTGCTTCTTGATGGAAAACACGCCACTCACGGACACTGGGACACCTCTGAACTCGCAAGCTCCTCGCGAGCCTCTGTCCTCTCCCCACAGCACTGCCCATCTCTGACACGAGCCAACCAAGCACCAAGCAAACCTACAGGTTTGAAAGAGGTGGGGGTGATGTGTGGAGGAGGATGGACTCCCTCCCCCCCCATGTCTGTGCTCCCCAAAACAGTTTACACGACTCTCCAGGGCCCCTGGCCATGTGGAGGTGGGTGAACAGGGCACCAGTCCTCGAACGGCAATTTTACTTAAATAACTGGAGAGTGGAATTGTTTTTAAAGTAAAAAGAGTTCAAAGTATGGTCACCTGAGTATACATGTGACATCAGAAAAACCCTGCCCCTCCACCATGGCCTATTAGATAGCAGAGGAATTTTTCACAGTGTCTCCTTGTTAATGGGTAACACAAAACATCTTTTATATTACCAACAAAATTCTTTCCAGCAAAGATTCAAAAATGGACACTAAGTATCCCCTTATAAAGCCTGATAGTACACATACACATATATAAGTACATGTATGCACACAGACATATACTTACACACATGTGTGTCAAGATACACATATACATGCAAACAATACAGACATAAAATACAGACACGACCCATGGTATTAAAAGTAGTGTGCACCAGTATTCTGCCTAATCTAGATAAATAAAATTTTTACCTCTTTGCTTGTTACCACAACATGTAGAAACGGCTCGGTAGGTTTTCATAAAACCTTTGGGATGGCCTGACTTTGTAATATAGTCTATGTGGTACTCTTGAAATTGACTCTGAGAACCTCTAGGCAACAACTCAAAGAAGCAGGCATTCTCCAGAGCAATCGAAACCGAGGTGTATCAAGAAGTCTTTGTGTGACGGTCACTTGAAGACTCACACATTTTTACGCAGGCAATGGGGGAAGATTCAAACATTAACTGAAATTGCAAGTTATAGGGCCAATGTCAGGGTTGCAAGCGCTGTTGGGTAGACCCAGTGGTTTCTCAAGAGGGCCCTCACAGACCACAGCGAGACACATTAGAGAGGTGACAGATTCTCCCAAGAACTGTCAAAGAGGACGGTTAGACAAATTAACAGAGATCCACCAAGCATGTATTATTCACCGATTGCCACTTTCGTGATTTCTTTGAAACAAATTAACGAGATAAACAAAAAATGCAATTCTGGCCCTTGAGGGAATTTATGATGTTGTTAGAAGGACTAAGACATACTTAGGAAATGTTTCATAGGACTGGTGCCTTTGACCACGGTGATTGTAAGAAGTCCAGACACGTAAAGAGATCAAGGACAGGAGGCCCAGACCCTGCCTGCACCTGGAAGAACACGGCAGCTGACTCAGAGGCACAGGCTTGATGAGACACACTCCATCGCAGTTGCCTGTGTTTCTGCTTTTGTGGCTAAACACTGACATCAGCCGCATATGGCTAACAACAGCTGCTGCCAAGAGGAAACAAGCAGCAATACTTTATTATTTTTATCTGGGCTGCTGAAAAACAAAAGCTTTTACACTTGAATTGTACAGTAAACGTACATAGGTCATAACCAGTGTCTGAGATTGGCACACTGGTTAATGAAGATTTTGGTTAGCAGTTTTTATAGCTCAAGGGAGATGGATGCTATATTTTATTTCATTTCTGCATTCTTAACATTGAGTTTATTAGCTTTAATCATGGACACAAATAGAGCAAATTCTAGACACTGCTCTAAAAAGTTATTAATCTAAACAATTGAGATGCTGGTATATCAATTAACACAAAAATGACTTCTGTTTCATTTCTGCAAATAGAAAGTAGCTAGGTTAGGTTTCTGGATAGGTTTCTCTTGCAAGTACCCCAAAAAGCTGAGCATATCCAAAATGCACCCAGCTTTTATAGATTTAAAATACACTCAGCAACAAGAAGAGAAACGGGGTCTGGGAAAATTTAGTTTCCGTCTCCAGATTAGCAGATGCTAGTGGCCGGGTATACCTCACTGTTGCTTGTTCTTGCGGTAGTGTGTCCCAGAGCAGGTGAACTTTAAGAGAGCCCTGAAGGGAAGGTGGCTGATGGTTAGGCTTGGAAAGAATCCAGGAAAACTCATGTTCTGGAAGCAGAGGCACCACTTTCACATGGATTCCTTCCAGCAACTTCCAGGCAGAGTGCACTGTTCAGTGGCTGTAGCTTTTTTTTTTTTTTTGAACACTGAGATGTATCTTTAACCAACTTTGTAAGAAAAACATTCTACAAAACTTTAAATAAAAGCTAATCACATTATTGTGTCTTGTTCTCTTACCTTTAATATTTTACATAAATATTTCACATAATTGTAATTGTTGTATACGTATCATTGTTTTATACTGAATTTTTTACTTAACATAATTTTCCATTGTTTCCAAATACTGACACAGTTAACATTACTATCATTTAATATATATATATGTCTGTAATTCTGAAATACCATGGAGCACACAACCATTTTCAATTCGACTCGACAAATGTTCACTATTACTGTTTGGAATCTGAGGTTCTCAACACTTTGGGGCTGGAGTTTCAAAGGGACAAGTACTTCAGTGTTCATGTTTCATTTATCCACTCATGATGACGCAACTCAGGCGAGGTGTGAGTGTCTGAGGTCCGAGGCTAACTAATGAATCTATAGCTACCACCCTGGGTCAGGGGAGAAGATGAGGCCGTAGATGATGTGAGAAGAATTATTTCTCAGTTATGAATGGGTGACACACCACTGCAATACAGCTGTTTGTTAGCACATCAGTTATCAGCAATGCACAGACAGGAAGCAAGCGATTTAAGAGTGAATCTAGCAGATGCCATCATGGTCTGCAATCAGCTCTACCTTAAACCCCAGCCCCAGAAGGTCTCCAGCAGAGGATCAGTACCTGCCATGCTGTTGTGGGGCAGATTCTTAAACCAGGGTGAAGCTGGGACTAGAGCCTCAAGCCTTTAACAATGCTACAGTCATACGGTCTGGCAAGTGTGTTAAATACCTTAAAATAATGCTAATGTTTCATTGGAGGGCTCACTGTGTGGTCGGCACTACGTTAAAGATTTTCTCATGTGACTTTACTTCATCCTCACAAACTTTTGATGTGTGTGCTTCTGTGATCCTCATTTCACAGGATGACGCTGAGAGCTGGCGGGAGCTGTGGCCAGGTTTGCACGGCTTGAGCTGGAAGCCCCATCCCTGCGGCCCGACTGTAACCTGTAACCACGCTGCTCTTGGCCACTGGCAGGACCAGTGAGACTGCCGGCGAAGGGTGGTTCTAGGGGAAGCCACGTCTGCGGGGTCCTTCTGCACAGGAAGGGGTGGCAGGTGTTGGTCACCAGGCCAACTCACCCGTCTCCCACCATCATCTTACTTTCTTATCGTCTGTGCTATTCTGGTCACCTTTTACCAAGCCCTGCCTTAAACGACAATATTTCCTGGAGTTCAGTGACTGCCTGGCGTCTGGTTCACTGGTTCACAGCCCCCTGGGGTTGGGCTTCCAGAACTCCCGAACCACGGGAAAGCCACGCCCCAGAATCCCAGAGGCAGAGAGACCTGGCCGACGGTGTTAGGGAGCCAGCAGGACGTTCTTGCTTGATTCTTCCCTCATGTAACCAAAGTGAGCGGTACCGGGAAAAGGAGGGAGGGGGGAAGACACAAATGCCCCTTTATCCTCTGGTTTTCCAGGCTGACCTATTTGTTTCAGAAAGTTCCAGTATGACTATAAGAATACTCCAAATAGCCAAGACTATGTTCTTTGCTGCCCAAAATAAAAATGCATATTAACTTAGTTTAATACACAACTGGTGGTTGCCAGAGACCAGGGGTGAGGGTAGGGGTTTGATTACAAAGAAACATTTGGTTTAATAAGTAAATCTTTTAGAAAAGTTAAATGGGAGAATATACTGGTCATTTACACAGTGAATTTTTCCCGGGGGAAAATTGTCTTCCATGAAACTGGTCCCTGGTGCCAAAAAGGTTGAGGACGGCTGCTATAAAAGATTTGAATAGACATCACCAAAGAAGATGTACAGATGGCAAATAAGCCCATGACAAGACGCTCAATAAGGAAACAAAACAGACACACTCATTTCAGGTATTTACTAAGGAAATGGAAGCATGTTTACACTAAAACCTAAAAATGAGTGTACATAGGAGGCGTTATCCATAATCGCCAACACTGGGAAAGAGCCCAACTGCCCTTCAGCAGGTGGATGGATAAACACGCTGCTGTACATCCACACAGTGGACTACTACCCAGCAACAAAAAAGGACACACTACTGATACGACATGGATGAATCTCAAATGCATTATGCTGAGTCCAAGAAGTCAGGATCAGAAGGCCACGTACCACACGACTCCATTCATACGACATTCTGAGAAAGGCAAAACTGTGGGGTCAGAAGACAGACCAGTCATGGCCAGGAACTTGGTGTGGGGAGAGGGGCTGACCTACAAAAGGGCCCGGGGGATTTGGGGAGGTTACGGCGCTGTTCTGTATCTGAGCGTAGTAGCGACGACACTGCTGTGTGCATTTGTCAAGACTCACAGAACCGTGTACTAGAAGGGGGTTAATTTTTACTGCATGTAAATTATGCCTTATAAAAAAATGGCATACCATACTAATAAATAGTTCCAATAGAATAAAGGCAACCTATACAGTGGGGTTAATAAGAAAACTTCTAGTTAATACTTTATGTTAAGAAAAAACAACTTTCAAATTGGCAAGGGACTAACAAAAAGATTATCAAAAAAAATGCATCTCAATTAAAGAAACAATAATAAATTTTATCCTATAATCCCTGGATAAAAGGGGCCGATATTTTAATCAACACTTTACGGGCATGTTCTGGAGGCACATGCAGTATTTAACAGGACGAATCTACCTTGCCTCCCCTTGGTTGAAAAACGAGGCAAGAAAGCGTGTGCATCACTTCTATTCGTGAGCAGTCTGTAAATAGTCCACTTGGTCTGCCAGGACACTGCAATTGAGAAGGGAAGAGCATTTTAAACTCTTGGGACACCTGTCGGGAAGCCAACACCACGGCTCCGATGAGTCGTCAGCATGCAATGAAGACTGTTCACCACTTAGAAGTACGGGCGTTTACTAGAGGAGAGATGAGTTTCCTGATGTGAGACTTATAAACAGAAGCTATTTTAACTAAAGGTCAAAGGCAGCAAACTCCTAAGTCCCAGAAAAAGAAAGATGAATTGCATTATCATAAAATCTATGTTACTTTTGTATATAAGACTGTGTCAGAACTGTAGGCTAAAATCTATGTCTAGCTCCTAAGTCAGGCTGACCAGCTTAGAGAAAAGGAGGGAACACCCTTCAGAGGCAAATGAGTGACTGTCAGATGAGGAGACTCATGCTCCCCCACTAGTAACGAATTCCCTTGGCCGCCTTGCCCTTGTCTTCTCCCTCGCCTGCTGCAGAAGGGGGTCTTTCTGATGACTCGTCGGCTTTTCTGCAGCCTACACCTCAAGTCTCCATTCTCGATCTTGGGCTTTCTACCGCCCTTAATCCAATACCCCTGAAATCCACTTGTTCAGAGTGGGGCCATTCGAGTACACAGAGAGGAAAATGGACAGACAGGCATGGTCAGTAGATTTGTGCTCAGACACTGTTACAGAATTATTTTTAAAAATTAAAGGAAATCTGATTTCAAAAGTTTTAGGCAAGTAGGTCTCTACTGGCAGAAGAAAGAACGGTAAAAAATACAGGAGAGCAACACAGACAAACTAGCACGGCAAGAAAAACCAGTAGGGAAAAAACCTAACTTGTAAAGTCAACTTTACGAGGACGAAATCTATTTGGGAGCCAAAGTAAAAGGTAAAGTAGGAATGTGCTTAAAGAACGCAAGCGAAGTCATTCTCCGTCGTCTCAAAACACGGGGTCAAACACCACATAATATAAATTCATACTGCAATACGTGGAGGGTATAGTTCTTTATATATGAAAATTATGCAAGGAAAGATTTAAGTTAGATCAGAAGACGCATTTCCTAAAAGGAAAGACAGATAATGTGCTACCTGAGTACTCATTTCTTACATCCTAAAAACAAAAACAAAAACAAAATGCCCGATAGATTCTTACATGTCTGCCTCTACCGAAATGGGCAATGGATTACTGTTTATAGAGCACTGTGTACTAGTCCTGTCGGGGGCAAAGTAGGAAAGAAACAGTCCCCGTCCTCGGGGAAGTCATAACCAATCTGGAAAATAAAAATAACTTTCACCCTTCCAAGCAACCACTACTAAACTATGTGGGTGCTGTCTCTGAACGCCATGGGCCTTTACGGAGGGGAAGCAAGTTGGAACAGGTGACTGTCAATGTCCAAGGTGAAGTGAGCTGGTCCCCTGCGCTGGGGTTTTATTTAGTCTCTGCCACAGTAACAGAGTGGGCGCCCTGGTTACAGAGCACAGCCCAGCACAGGGCCGACCTCTCAGAGTTCACAGGCGCCCTGGAAGTCCTTTGCATCGGCTTTGTGTTTGGACTTGCATTTTTTTATTCCAAGGAGGTTTAAACATTTTATAGAGTTTCAAAGACTACATTTTTAAACCATCAATGCCTGAAGTCATTTTTTAGTAGTGGATCTTTATAATGATCCTTTTAGGTAATGCAGCTGCAAAAACATCATTTAAAAAAAAAACACATATTGTCACATGGAAAGGGCAGTAAGAGTCTATTTTTATAAAGTTCAAAGTGACTGTGTATCTTGCAGGGAATCCCTTCAGACTGCTAGTATTTCTCTGGTTTAATACCTACCTCCTCCCCGTCCCCTCACCCCTTCCCCACCTTTTGCTAATAAACTCCCAGCTCTATCGACTAGCAGCAACCAGCTGGCCTCCGACAGAACATTCCCAGGCACATGTCTGACTAGCTCTGCAGCCATCTTCCAACTGAAAGGTAACACCCAGCGCACTGCACTGCCTCCCCGTTAAGTACCCAGGGCTTGGCTAGCTGCTGACACTTCTCACAAAGCGGGAAGAAACAGAGCATGTGGATGGGACGGGCAGGAGCTGTCCTCTCTCTGATACATCTCCCGGCCCTCACCTGATCAGCTCCTACTCATTCTGCAGGTCTTAATTGATTTCTTCTGGGATCCCAAGTCCGCACCCCAGTACCCTGTAAAGGCCCACTTCTAGGAGCTCTCAGGGCAAGCCATCTTCCTCTAAGCCAGCACTTAATTGTGGGAATTCTTATCTGACTTCCCACTTGATTCCAAGAGCAGGGGCGGTCTTGTCCATCTTGTCCCCATGACCCAAGAGTGCTTGACTTGGAAAACGAAGGCAAGGAAAGCAGAATTCAGAATGTCTGCATTTCCAGTTGACGCCCATTTTCCAACTGCCCAGTGGGAAGAGCCTCTAAATAGTTTTCCCACCAATGTATTAAAATTGTAAGAGGGGAAAAAGTCACTGCATGAATTTTTGATCATGGTTTAAAACAGTTATTCTGTATCAAGTCTAACATGTAAAGTGAAATCTACTCCAAAGCCAGCGACTTCTTCACCATTTACAACGCAGACTCAGTTACTGCGGGGAAATAGACCCTGGTCTGCAATGCGGCTGACCAAGTCCACTGCATCTGTGCGCACTAACACACCGTATTCCATTAAGGCTGCCCAACCAGGAAGCTGCTCATTCAGTGGGTGACAAAGGGGCAATTCAGATATAATTATTTTCAAATAATAATGACCTGAAAAATGGAGGGGTAAAAAAAAGCCCTCACAAGTCCAACAGAAAAAAAATAAAGCTGTGAAACAGTGAAAAGGAATATATACGTGTTTGCAGGGAAATAAAAAATTCAAAGTAATCATCTACTAGAAATTTTTGGATTAGAATGGCAATTTGTACATGAACCCTAATTCATTTTACTTTTTTTTTTTTTGACACAGTCTCGCTCTGTCACTCTGTCACCCTGGGTAAAGTGCAGTGACATCATCATAGCTCACTGCAACCTCAAACTCCTGGGCTCAAGTGATCCTCCTGCCTCAGCCTCCTGAGTAGCTGGGACTACAGGCACGTGCCACGAAGCCTAGATCATTTTTCTGTTTTTAGTAGAGACAGGGTCTTGCTCTTGCTCAGGCTGGTCTTGAACTCCTGAGCTTAAGCAATCCTCTGTCCTTGGCCTCCCAGAGTGCTAGGATTACAGGCGTGAGCCACCCTGCATGGCCTTATTTTACTTTTTAGATTTGAAAACAGAAAACAAACTGCCTTTTCTCATACTCCACAGTATCATAAAATAGAGGTTTTCTTTTTTTGTTTGCCTGTTTTAGGGTTGTCAGATAGTGACAAATTTTAACTAGCTGTCAACTAAATTCTGGTACTTAGGTTTCACTTGGTCCCAAATTTGCTGTGGTCTTAGAATCTCTATTTCTCATTCAGTGATAGTATTTCCAGACCTCCATGCTAAATATACATACCATTTCCTGGCCTTTATCCCATATCAATTTAACAACCCTAAGAAAACACTAAAATATCTTGTATGTGCTGCCAAAAATAAGTAGTAACTCCAAGTAGTATATAATTTCCATTTTTTCACATCAATATCCACATGTTACGGTTATTCTCTGTATCAGGAACCACCAACTAATCACCATCAAGATTACAAAGTCTCACCTCTATTTTAAAGATAATCTGGCATATTTTCTTTATGTTATATCAAAGTTTACAAGAGATCTAAATCATAATTTTTTAAAATATAGGTTAAATTCATGCTCCTATTATATTTCTCTTTGAATTTTACGGCCACTAAAAATTTTATCTATTTCATAAACTTTCCCCAGGGGTTCAGAAAGCCCGTGGACAAATGCACACCTAGTAAACACTTCAAACCTTAAAATGCTGATGCTGCTGTGTTTTGAGACTGTGTCCTACTCAGGAAATTCTGAATAACTAACTTCTGGTTTGATAAATGACGTAGGAACTTTAAAGAATTTACTCAACACTTCTCTTTAAGAACATACCACAGAAAGGTCCATCAGGACTTCAAAAATGTATAAGGAATCCTTCCCCAACCCCTTCATCCCCAATCTTTGCATTTAAGGCAAATTCCTCCCATTGCCAAAATCAAAGATTTTTTAAAAATCAGTCTGAGCTTTCTGCTTAAAATTTATATGGGGAAATAGTTACATAGTGGTCATGATTTATGCTCCAGGATTAAAACTACAAAATTATATTGATGTTCTCTGCTTACAATCTGCCATATATATTGACAGACAAATGTTCTTAAATCACCTTTATGTGACTATTCCAAAATGGAAAAAACGGAATCCAGCTTCTAACAGCAACAAGACTCCTGCTGAGATATTCAGATCCCAGCCCTGGCCGCTCACATCCTCTGCCCAGCCCTCCCTCCCTTTGCTAATTCTGCCCCACCCCAGCCGCTAACACAGACACACAGGGATGCCCCCGGCTCCAGCTGGCTGACTGGAGTCCCACCTGCCCGGAAGCTCTGAGAGTTCTAGCCCACAACAGGGTTTTACCTTCTGAGAAATAGGGTCCATCTGGCCACAGCCACAAAACCTAGCATTTAATTAGTTTAATACAAAACAAAACTACATGGAAAATTTGTTTTCCAAACCTTCGACAAGCTCCCCAAAGCATATGGTCTGTCTTCACGTATTTTTGTTTCCCCTACAGTGATGAAAGCAGCAAAGTGCTCGTGACTTTTTTAAATGTCTTTTTCTTTTTTTCAGCCTTTTGTTTATTGTGGTAAAACACATGCAACACAAGGTCCACACCTCAACCATGTTTAAGCGTACAGTCCCAGCGGCTCACACTTGTCCTGCTGTTCCAGCACATTCCCACCCTTGCGCAACCACCACCGCCCCCACCTCCAGAATTCTTCGTGACACTCTTGCCATCATCTATGGGGGGGAAGAGAGGATATCATCAGGTAGTTTCTAGGGATAAAAATCCAGTTTTAATTCATACAACTGAACACTTAAAAGGGGTGTATCTTTCTGTGTGTTAATGATACTTCAATACCACCGATGAAAAACAAAATGAGGAGGATGAAGTGATAGATAGATGAGGCTGGTGACAGCTGGGACCCACACCACGAGGGGCAGGTGAACAGGGAGAGACGGGGACGTGCCAGCCTTGCAAGGGTCTGCAGAGAGGAGAGCATTCGCTCACCCATTCCTTGCCAGCATTTTTGAGCACCTCTGATCCAGACACTGTGCCAGACGCTGCAATCGATCAGATGTACGTTTCAGAAGTCTCATCCTGGCTGCGTGAGAGATGGCTGAGGAGGAGAAACCAGTGGTTTTTGCAGCCCACGAGGTAAGAAGTACTAAATTAAGGCAGTAGCAGAGGGATGGAGGCAAAGGGTGTACACAGTTTTAGTTTTACCTAGTAACAGAGACACCACAAAACCGCAGGTCCCGTCATTTTGTTCCTATCTTTTAAATCATTTGGACCAATGGTTACTTTGGCCTGATTGAATTTTATGTGGCACACTCTACAAGCGTTAGATAAGATCTGTCGGCAAGGAAGAACCTGCTGTGCAGATAAAAATACATACATTGAGTTTGTGTTACGTTCAAGGCACTGTGGTGAAAATAGTCTAATTAGATCATTTTGGTGGAATAGTTACGGCCCGCATGGTGAGAAAGCTGCTAGTCTACAAAACGTCTTGTGAATGAAACTGGAGATGACTGGAATGTTTGTCAGGGCAGGAAATGGTCAAACCAATTGCAGATCACACCGTGAAATGCCACACACGGGCTTTATACGTGGTAACAGGCATGATCTCCAGAACACGCTGCTAGGTGAAACATGATTTGCAGAAGTATTGCACAGCATGTCGGCATGTATCTAAAAACTCTGGCTTGTTTATATACACAGATATCTGCGTAACCACAAAGAAAAAGTCAGGACAGATAATACGTAAGGTGCATGGGGTGGCAGCAGAGAACTCTGTGCTCCACGCAGCACAAGTCCATTCCGGTGTTCCTTGCATCCAGGTGTTCCTTGCAGAGGAAGGTCAGTACACCAAGTGAGGAGACTGCATTCCGTCACAGGCTTAGAGCTCGTCCCTGCAGTCTTTACTGGCTACTCAAGTCCTAGAATCATCCCTGTAATGGCAGCTGAGGCCACAAAACGTGTGTCGTGTGCATACACGTGTGCATTGTTTTTTTAATTTGCTGAATTGCTTTTGGACTATTTTTAAATGACTGGAAGTTACATATCTCAGAAGACATCTGAGATGAGAACACGTTGGTTATTGCGAAGGAACTGTCCTTGAGTTGTAAGAAAACTAAGAGAAATAAGTAATGTATTTAATTTATTCTCACTTAAGTAATTAATTATAAGGTTACCTTCAGAACAAAAAAGTGTTCTTCGCAAATGTGCAAATCAACATACAATAATCTTTGACCTTACAGTTCGAAACACACTAAAATAGCATGCAAGCAGTGTTAGCGCTTTCCTATTTCTAAAATTGTATTTGCAGTGCATGCTGATGCACAGGAAGTAATTTGGCCACGGTAGACACGGTCTGAGCGTGGGCTCAGTGCAGGATTTTGTTTTCTTGATTTTCAAATGAGTATCTCCTAGAAACACTAAATGTAAAATTGGGTTCAGAGTGGTAGAGACTTTTTACATTTTTAAAATTTTATAAAGAACAGTTGCCTTTAAAAAAGCAGTTTACAAAAGACCATTAACAACTGTTGCTGGCTACAACTAAAATGCTAATTTGCGGCACTGGCATGGCACTTTCGGGGGCCTGTTCCAAATGGAACTTCTCAGACAGATTAAAATTGTACTCTTCTCAGCCTCGGCCCACTTCAAGTTTAAAAAAAGCCAGCAAGATAGTAGGTGTAAATGACTAAGAAGGGGCCCCAAGAGATGCTCTGAAAGCGAAAGTGTTGGGAGCGCCGTGCAGAATGTCTCCATGAGAAGTCTAGACTATCTGTAATTTGCTGATTGTGAGTGAAACCAGATTATTAAGAGACCTTGCAAAGCTAAGAGCCACAGGAGCACAAAATGCTGGGAGCCTTGGGCCGGCACATAGGAACAGGAACTCCAATAACCCTTTACACTATCATCTGCGACCCAAAGTGACATTTAGGAGTGACTCCTATCACAGATGCAAAAAAATGTGGGAGAAGAAGGGGAACAGACATCTTTAAGTGCCAAAAAGGCACTGTAAAAATAAGAGCAGGAAGAATACAGAAACTCCGAAACTACACCGACATCTACAAGTTCTTACCCGGAGTGGACTGAGTTGAATAGTACAGCACAAACCCAGCAGACAAATCAGGGATGATTTTCTAAATTATTGATCTTAACCTCATTATACTGAGTAAAACGGCAGTTATTTTTTTTTTCTGTGACCTTCGCAGAGGAGTATAAAATGGCAATTATAACTCCAAGTCTCTCGGGGCCCTGCGGCACGTACTTCCTAGAGAAATGATGGCTATTTGTTTAACACCAGCAGACAAGACACAAAGGGTTCCGAGTAGGAAGAACGGGTCAGTTTTCAGGACTTCAACCAGATCTGTGCTGACCGCTTGGATCATTCTTTGGGAATCAGGGCTGCTCCCCGGCCCACGAGCTTTTGTGTGAACCGGAAGAGGCGTCTCCTCTGCAGATGCGGCCACATCCTGGCAAGCAGGCAGGCTGCCCCCGTGCACACTGGAAAAGCCTGTTGCTGTTTCTGGGTGGGCTCCGGGCAGCTCAGCTCAAGAGATGAAGCAACAAGGGCTACGTTTCTGCCTCATTTCTCCTTTTGGCAGGGGAGCCTCGTGCAGACAAACCTGCACAACTTGGGAAAATCATTCTTTAGCAACTTAATAACAGTTACCAGATGAGTAACACGAATCTATACATTTGACCTAAATGATTCACTGGGAAAGATCAGAGAACTTGGTAAAGAAACAGTCCTAGTTACATAAGCAAGCCACTTATTACATTATCTGAACTGAGCATTTTAAGAGACTGCATCAGAAAAAGTTGATCTCTGCCTTGGTCATTATTTTGCCAAGAGTTGAGAAATCAGACATAAAATAACCTGTAATAGAATGAGATATTAGCACTGTGTTCCTCCACAGACTGCCTGCCTGCTTCCTCTTTCCTAAACACATCTGGAAATCTACTCCTCATCCTGGCCTCAGAAGCTGCACCTCAATAGCAGAGCTGTTCTTAAAAAGGAACACTGGGGTGGCCGGTACTGACAGCAAACATAAGGTGTCCACTTTTTCCTGGGCCCACTCCCCTCACAAGCACACGTGTTTTACTTGTAACCGAATCAGCATCTTGAGAAACGGTCTGACAACAGCGCCGAGCTCACTGCGATGTTCTCCATGACCTCGCTGGCGCGCTCCCCGCTCCCTGCCTGCCACACCCTCCCCAGGTAAGGACCAGTGTCCAAGAAGCTCAGAAGCGGCAAACGGATGCTCAGGAAACCTGCCGGGTCCACAGAAACACAGCAAGAAGTCAGGCCCTGTTTGTTCTTGGAAGGAAAACCCTGACCAGCTGCCCTGCAACGTCTCATTGTCCACCGGGGAAGGTGGGGGCCTGGCTGGCCAGGCTCTGCCCACCTGGAAGAGGGGTGTGACAGCAACGTTCTGCTCTGGCCAAGGGCACAGAGGAAGAAGCAGGGCAGAGGGGAAGAGAGGAATGAGAGGGCATGCAAGGGAGGCAGGCATGGCTGCGCAGGGAAGGACAGCGGAGATGCTGGCTCTGGTCACGGGACAGAAGATGCAGACCTGGTGGCCCACCCAGCTGCAAGGGAGCTCACGGAAACCCAGGGTTTAGTAAGTCCCAGTAGCATCTCTTCTTTAATTTCACATTAACAGACCCCTTCCCTGAAATACTTTAAATGCACACAGATGTTCTGTGAAAGGGCCCTCCCCTTCAAAGAAGAAAGTCTCCCTTTCTCACCTCGATGATGTACAGGACCACGTTCTTGTAGAAGCAGTACAGGATGCACTTGGTCACCCGGTTGTAGCTCCAGGCCCCATGCACCAGCAGAAGCTTCTCCAAGTAGGAAAACTAAAAGGAAAAAAAATAACAAAATTCACAAGAGCCTATCCTTGAGGAATAAAAGTCACAAAATGTCCCTATGAGCAGAAGGCAGACAAGGTAGGAAGAGGACTCTGCAGGTGACCCGAGAAAATCATTCCCTAAAGGCAGAGCTTTCAGGCCCAGGGAGAACAACTGAAATCTTTTCTTAAATCTACATAATGGTTATTTTCCCCAAACATGCTTGACCGCCAATTATTATTCTCATGAAATTCTACTTAAGCTAATGTTTTTCTTGGGTCTTAATTATTAAAAGAAGGTGACCTCCTGAACTGAAAGACAAGTACAGTGGGAATTAGATGCCTCTAAGCAACCACAGATTCCATGGTGACAGCAGGAGAAAGGGACAGGGACACTCTTGCAACTGTGTCTTGTTTTTTAAAAAGGAACACACATGTACACAAACTGTTTCCACTGTCAGCTTGCAGGTTAAAAACAGTTACATGCATGGAGACACATACAGACACACACACAAAGACACGCAGACATAACCAGACACACACACACAGACACACACACGCACAGGTATTCTCTCTCTCTCTCTCTCTCTCTCTCTCTCTCTCTCTCTCTCTCTCTGCCTCTGCTTCTAGACCCATTTCATTCTCCTTTTTTGCCCCCAGCTAGCACAGAGCTCCTCTTGCCAGAGTGTTATGTGGTCGGGAGCAGCTGGTTGATACTCAGCTGAGAACGGGGTGATGGCTCTTGCAGTCTGAGACAGGAGCCATAAAAGATACCCCAACAAAACATGTGAATCCTCTCTGGGGTGGGGTTCCTATCTCCTCAGCCTCCCGTTAGCTTGGCTTTGCCATCTGTGTTCTATTTTTTTTTTTTTTTCATTTGGTAGATGGTGTTGGGCTCCGGCACGAATGCACTGTTGGGGCAATTCTGTTTAGAGTCACATTTCTGTATGTCCAATTCACCTCATGCAGGGTTGGGTTCCCCTTTGGCTGTCTTGAATGAAAACCTTAACTCCCCCTGTTCTAAGCTGTGGTGTCAGAAGGTGCACAAGCAACAGCCCCGTTACACTGCTAGGAGAGACAGTCGGGCCTTGTGGGGAATGTCCAGAACAACAGAAATTCTTTTACGATTTCAAACTTCCTCTTAATTTCAGATGACTTCTGAAATTAAATATAATTCTCTGTAAAAAAAAAAAAAAAGAAAGAAAGACCGTGACTGAAAATACAATACCTCTTTATAAAGCATTTCTTTTCAAGAGGAAACTACTCAATAATTCCCATTAGGACCAGAGGAGGGACTACATCCTACTGGAAGCCACATTCCAGTGAGTCCTGCAGGGGATCGGGGTGAGGCTTATCCACATATCCCAAAATCCAGACGATGACTTCAAAATAGCAGAAGGAGGGACATATGGAAAAATAAAACTCCCCATAAAGGCTCATTAAGGATTCCCAGGGGGGATGGGGAATCATAAAATAACTAGCAAAACAAATAAAAAGGAAGTTTGCATTTGACCCGGACCCCTGGTGTTAAACTTCAATGGGCACAGAGCACATCTGCTGGAGTCATCCCCAAGAATGCTTCAACCTGAGTGCTGCAATGATTTGCTTTAATACATATACATATATATCCTAAATCAAAATGCTGTCTTCATGAGGTCGTTCAAAAAGCATTAAGAGGGTAGGGGGCAGGAAAGATTCTCTCCAGAGAGCAGACGCGGTATTACACAGCGGCAGCAAAGGCTGTGGGGGCAAGGCGGCAAGAGCAGGGCGGGTGTCAGTCCCCGGGCCGCCCCTGTGCACACAGACGTAGGCGCAGGCGGGAGAGAAAGGGAGCCAGAGCTTTGCACATAGAACACACACACACACACACACACACACACGCAGATACTCGTAACTTTCCCGGAGGATGCGTCTTGGAGCTAAATATCTTTTTACTTCTGTATGTGACCCTACAGGGTGTTTCCTCAAAAGCTCAATACAAAAAAATTCATCCACATTACAATGAACAGATAAAGCACAAGGTGTAGACTTCAACCAGAGATGTTTATCATTTCAACAGGGGCAAGGCAAGTCACCATACTGTGGCATTTCCAGCACAGTTATTAAGGCAGAGCCGGCTCTGCGAGTGTGGGAGGCCGGCACGAACCCGGCCCTGAGATGACAGCATCCCCGGCCAGGCGGGAAGGGGACCATGGACAGGAGAAAGGAGGGCCCGCAGCCCCAGGGGCCTTCGTGGGTTCCCTTGGCTGGAGGGGCGAGAGAAACCCCAGGTGGAGCTCTACAGCCCTCTCCCCGCTCCATCCCTCTTTGATGCTTTTAACTTGAAGAGAGCAATTGCTCTGGGTTCCGCATCCCATTAGTATGCAGTTTCAATAAAGCAGGTCATGGAATCTCCCTTCCCTAGACATTTTAAAGAAAAAGACAGACAAATATTTGCCTGGAACTCCTAGGAAACCTCTTAAGATCCCTTCCAGCCCTATGATGTTATAACTCAAGTATTTAATAATGCTGGGGTGTATAACATCTCCAGTTGCTGACAGACCTCAGGAAGCGCGAGTCCCCCAGGCCTCGGAGCATTTGACTCAAGAAAGTAAATGGGCAGGTGTGTGGGGCCAGCCCCCCCCCCCGCCGGGTTCACTCTCAGGTCTGCTGTTCTCTGACCCCAGACGTTTGCTCGGACCTGAGGTAGGTCACCTGATGCAAAGGAACCCCAGTTTTCCCATCTGTAATATCAAAATTCTTCCTCCTACCTACTTCAGGAATTATCTTGAGGATTTATTTGAAATCAACAAAGGAACAAGATTGATTTCATGCACTTTTCAGAGCCAGGAGGATTTGTAATTCCTCCCTGCATTTGCAAAACCACGAACCGGGAGGGAACCTGAGAGGTGATCTAACACAGAGGCCCCCTTTGGGGAGGTGGGGCCCCAAAGCTGCAGAGAACCAGCCTGCAGCCCTGTGGCCGCAGGAAACTCATTCACATTTTATATGCAGCCCCCGGTTGCAGCTTGAAGCGGGACAAAGCCATTATCCCCTGTGTTCATGTGATTAAGGTTAACACTTTCTCCAAAAGCCTAAACACTGCAAAAACAGGGAGTCTGGCTACCCAGGGAAGAAGCAGGCATTTAATCAGGACATTGCGATCTGGAACCAGGAGGAAATGATGTGTGTCACCGTGATGTCTGGGTTTCTCAGCAGGCCAAAGGGTCCAGATATGTACCCTAGGGGTCAGGAGGTTGACTATTTTCTTTCACCTTTTGGCTGTCACTAAGGAGTGGACATTTCTTTCACTGTCAGGCCACCGGCACAGTGACCACAAAGTGCCTTGCAAGCCTCTACATGCAACGCGCGGTTCAGAGAGGAATGGCTTGAACTTGGCCTCACTGCAGGGGGTTGTTTGCTACCAAGCATGGAGTCACCGCAGCCCAAAGCCAGCTCCAGCTCTCAGCAGTTCACCTCACAGCAGTGGCCTGGGCCGCACCCTGTCGTGATTACAGAGACAGCAGCTGCTGTAAATCTCCGCTTCTCCCTGACCTTACACGCCTGACCAGAGACCGCCCTGGTGCCTCTGGAAGGAGGGTGCGGCCAGGAAAGCGCTGCAGAGGATGGAGGCCCGGAGCGCGGCTGCACTTCAGCAGGGACACAGAGAGAAAAGCGTCCTGCAGACGCAGGAGCTGAGGGATCGGGGACCTGTCTATCAGGAGTGGCACCTCGCCTGGATGACAGAGCAGCCCCGCCACTCCCACAGCTGTCCGAAAGAAACCCAGCCGGCAGGACGGGGCCTCCCGACCGCACGAGATCAAAACCACAGTGAAATCCAAACAGGCTGTGGTTTCGTCTAACCGGCAACCTCAAAGGGGTGGCAGAGGTCTCGGGCTGGACTGGAGGTCAGGGCCGGGCTCGCACGCCCAGCTGCCATCGCTGTCAACAGGACAGGACAGCTGGCCACGCACGCCGCTGACCTGCGCGATGGCGTAATCCGAGTTGTTGGTGGCCTGCATGCCCTCGTTCCCACTGATGCCCACACCCACGTGGGCCGTCTGGATCATCCCCACGTCGTTGGCACCGTCCCCGATGGCGAGGGTGATGGCCTTCACCCGCTTCTTCACCACGTCCACTATCTCAGACTTCTGCAGAGGAGACACTCTGCGGGGAAGAAAGAGAAGCCGTGACTGCGTGCGCCTTTGCAGGAGAAACAGCTGCGGTCTGCACTCGGCTGCGTGGAAAGGGTGGTTATTGGACAGCCTCCAAACCCAATGCGTACGTTTTAAGCTCACGTGCAAAGAAGCTTTCACAGAAAACAGTAGCTTGTGGCTTTCAAGAATGTGCCAACTCTGCAGATGGAATACACAACTCAAAACTAACGTAAAACACAGCCTGCGCGTGATCGCCCCGCTCGGTGGGAAGCCGCGCCCGGACTCTCAGGGGCACGTGTGCCCCGCTGCAGGAGAAGGGCCGTTACGCTGGTCACAGAGGCCTTTGCAAACGCCTTCCCAGCAAGTCAGAAAACCTTTTCGGTACATCATATACAACCCAGGGCTGGCAAGGGAACTTTCTACAAAATCTGTTTTTACAGAAGGGAAAGAAAACTGGCAGGGCATGAGACAGTGCAGGAGGAGGGCTAGGGTGAGAGGAAAGGGGAAAGGCTTCTCCACGTCCACCCCAAGAAGGAGACGGGGTTTGCAGGGCAGCCGGGGCACAGTCCGGGGCACAGTCTGGGGCACAGTCCAGGGCTGTGAGGTTGATCACTGCAGATGCAAAGCCCAAAGTGGGGAGAGGCGCGGCTGCTGCCTGAGGGGGTTGTTTTCACAAGGACTCCAGGATGGTGGGCGACTTTTCGTAAGCTCCTAAGGCATCTGGGAAAAAGACCCAATATAATTCTATGGGGTCTGGAGGAGAAAAATATCAATTATAGTGAAGTGTTTATTTAGAGTATAAGAACAGACAATAGGCTGGGTGTCGTGGCTCATGCTGGTAATCCTAGTACTTTGGGAGGCTGAGGTGGGAGGACTGCTTGAATGTCAGAATATCAAGAACAGCCTGGGCAACATAGCAAGACCCGCATCTCTACAAAAAACAGAAAAGCTAGCTGGGCGTAGTGGTGCGAGTCTGTAGTCCCAGCTACTCAGGAGGCTGAGGCAGGAGGATCACTTGAGCCCAGGAGCTTGAGGCTGCTGTGAGCTATGATGACACCACTGCACTCCAGCCTGGGCAACAGAGCAAGATCCTGTTTCAAAAAAAAAAGAACAAACAACACAAATTCACTAATAAGGCCATCAGTTACTCTTCAATTATCTTCACGCACAACAATATCACAAGGCAGCATGGAGCAGACTCCTAGGCAGCACTGAGTAGGCTTGCGGCTGCAACTCCTTGAGAGGCTACCTGCCACCCGGGTGATCAAGCAAGGTGGCCTCTTTGTCAGCAAATCTGAGGGGGTCTGGAGAGAAAGGAAGCCCCTGGGGCAGAAAACCTGGCCACTTTGCACCGCAGGGAGTTGGAAGAATCTTGGAGGTAGAACAGGGAAGGAGCCAAACAGATCCGAGATTTTCTCTGAGGTTAAATCGTTAGATATTTTGTTAGGGTGTTTAGCAATAAACCAACCAGTGGGTAACAAAGAGCAAGTCAAACAGATTCACGAGATCTGCCACTCTGGGATTTGGATCTCAAGTAAGTCAAGTCAAGTCAGGACCCTGAGGGCTTAAAGCCCAACCTATGAACATCCAACAGCTGCCTTTTCCCGAGAGCGAAAAATAAGAAAACCTGACCAGGGCACACAAGGCGAGTCATACCCCAGCATATCCTACAACAGGAGCATGAAATTCTCATCAAGGATTTATTACGCCCTCAGCTGTAATGCCTTGAGCAAACATAATTCTAGCACACACTAGGGGTTCAAAACAGATGTCAAACAGCTAATTTCCACAGAACCGAGGAGGCACCAGTCCCCTCCAGCCATGTGCAGTATTTTAGTACGACTAGTTGCCAGGAAGCACAAACCAGCTCTTTCTTCATGTGAATCTGTGACCTGGAATCACACGCCACACTTAATAAGTATTCTCAACATATAATAATTCAACCCATAATGCAAGAACTCCAGAGCACATCTGAGCCAAGCTGGGTGCTCGGGACACTTCTACAACCTATTTTGGTGCATTATGAATAAAAATATAAACCCAACAAGTTCATTCGACTGGAGAGGTAGTCCATCCACTTTTTTGGCTACCACAATAGATCCTAAAATGAGCAATAAGTTTTCCTTTTGACACTTAAATAAAAAAAAAAAAATCATCATCCTGGAGTATCTCATTTTATGGGATATGTGCTCCTGAAATTTTAAAACTAGCTTTCTAAAGTTATTTCAAATACGACACTTCAGTAAAACCTTGGGAAACTGCTTTTATAGAATTAATGATCACACATTACTTTATGTGATCTAGAAAAGCCCTGGTCTCAGAGTGAGTTTCTAGATCCTGACCTTCCAGTGTGGTCTGAGCAGACCGAAGCGAATCCCCTCCTTGGCGTCTAGCTCTAGCTCCCCTCTAGCTCCACGCAGGGGCCGGATCTAGACGAAGGTTTGTGCGCCGAGTTCAGTGGAGCCAGAGTGGTTACACCAAACTCCACCCAGGAAGACCTGAGAGACCCAGAACACTCACTAATGAACCAGACTCATGAAATACTTTCACTAATTGGACTTCAAGACATCTTTACCGCTTATAGACAGTCCTCACGACTGAAAGGAAGTCTGGAGACCACTGGCCTAGACCAGTGAGTCTCGAGGTTTAAGCAAGCTTCAGAATAACGCAGAGAGTTTGCAGGCACAGACTCTGACCTCACTCTGGGTGAGGCCTGTGAATGTGCGTTTCTAACCAGCTCCCAGGTGGCGCCGATGCTGTCTGTCTCTGAACCACACTCAAGTCACTAGCACCGGCCAGACAACAGCACAGGTCCTTTCTAGCACAACTGTTTCCTAGCTAAGCTTAAACTTCCATAGCACAAGACACATACAAAACTCTCATAGTGACATTTAACAATTTATTACCAGAAACATTTAATCTCACACCCTTTATTTCAAAGTTTGCAAACATAGGTTTTCCTCCTTTGCTTTCAAACCAAAACCTAGTAAGTATAAATTTTGGTTGGGTATTTCATCTAAAATATTCTTCCAATCTGAGTGTCTCATCCAAGGCAGTGGTCAGGGAAAATACTAACCAGAAATAAGACATACAGGACTTTGTAAGGTTTTTGTTAATGACACAGAAGACAACTAATCAATACCAAGCGCAAAAGACGCAATAATTAACTATAAAACAAAGTCCTACCAACATATCAGGAGATTTCATTTAGAAAAGTGTCTATCTTTCCTGTTAAAGATAATATCCTATGAACAAGATTTTCTTCGATAAAAAATAACCATTGAAATATTATGCTTTTTTCCCCATAGCAGTCATTTATCCTAAATGTTTCAAAAATTGCAGTACCTTTAAAAATCTCATAGCTTAAGTAGATATACAAACACCTAATATATGAGTCTACTATCTAAAGTTAATTAAACTATCCCACATATACCTGTTTGTTAAATGCTCATAGACGGCAAGAATGAAAGGAATACAAAAATGGACCTTCTATGAGATCCAAATTTATCTTGATGAAAAACACAATAAAACACACCATTTTTCTTGTGGTCTAGAGGACATTGTTTGTGAACTTCTTGACCAACATGCTGATGGTCTTGATTCTGTTTTCTACTAATATCCTTAAAAATATTCCAGGCTTTTTGCGACAGCTTTTAATAACATATGACTGGCAACAACAATCTCTGGCTTCACAAAGGGCTCCCCTGGGACGGGCTAACGCCTAAGCCTAGTCCTTTTTTCCCTTCCCTCTCCAGACCAGAACACTGTGACTATTACAAGCCCACCGTGAGCCCCCATATATCACTCACCTAAGCACCTGAGGGCTTAACAGATACCAGCTTACAAGTCTTTACGAAGGATTTCAGGAGTGCTGTGTGATCCAGTCATCCAAGAGCTTTATATTTATGCACCTCAATATGTATTTTTTTTTTTTGAGATGGGGGTCTCACTATGTTGTTCAGTCTGGTCTCAAACTCTCAGCCTCAAGCAGTCCTCCCACCTGGGCCTCCCAAGTAGCTGAGGCTACATGTGCGTGCCACTGCACCTGGCTTACCTCACCGTGTACTTATTCTTTGTAAATGATTTATACCTAGAATCAAATTCTATCACAATCTGGCATACCTCAGTGTTATGTCTGCACTACTAATAACTGCTCAGCAGTGTCCAGTAGAATAAGCATTTAACTTGCTGACTGAATAAAATGACGAACCTATATCTCGTTAAACGATAACAATGTGCATGAAATCACTACGAACCCTGACGCTACCCGGCCACCCCTGTGAAATACAAGTCAGCAAGCTTCAGGATTTGCAGAGCATCTGATCTAAGAGCCTGGCTGTACTGACGGCATTACTTATTTTGGTATGGCTGAAACAGATGTGTTTTGATAAATCCCCTGTATTTCACCAGTATCAGCCATGAAGTCCTTTCCCTGAGGTTACACTGCAGGTTGAACAGGTGCGAAGGTCACACCAACAGGAGTCTGTGCAAAGGAGATGGGAGAGGCAGGCAGCTGTGCAAGCATCCTGTTTTTTATCTTGGCGCTGCAATTTTATGGTAATTTCAGGAATTTAACACATATATTTGAGTATATATTAAATTTAAATTGCAGAAAGATTGAAATTCCCATAGCATCCTCTAAGTACAAAGATTATTTTCAACAGGGTATAAGTACCCATTTTTCAAAAATACTCAGGTTAAATGTTTCCATATTCCGGAATAGACTCTTTAGTTATAATTCAACTTTCAAAAACAGGATTTGAGCTTCCCTTCACACTCCATAAAAAAGATATCTATGTGTGGGGGGACAGAAAGAGCGCGACAGAGAAAGAGAGAGACAGCTTTTAAAAAATATTCTTTATATAAATTTGCTACTGCAGAACTATGTTAATGTTTACTAATAATTTCCTTGTTGTTAAAAGCACTCATTTAAATCACTTTCAATATTTAATAATATATAAATTTTAATTATTTCAATGTTATGTACACCCCCAGCCCCCAAAATAGTCTTGATTATTCTATAAATCCTTTTGGAAGACCTTGAAAAACACTCTCACTAGTGTCTTAAAGTCTGCTGCGTCTCTCACTTTGGATGGGTTACTTAGTGCTTCAATAGGAAGTTTTAGGACTAGCTATTCTGGTCACCTGAAGTTATCCTTATATGGCATCTAAAAACTTCCTGATTCTAAACTCTAAAAATTTCTTCATAAAACAAAAATTTTTAAAGGGAAGAAGCCCCAACAACTGATTTAGAAATGGGATTCTCTCTCTTTCTGTCTGTCCCTCTCTCTATTTGTATATATTAAAACTCATCTTACAATTACTACATAACTGGTGACTTGAGTGTCCTCTGCAACCTAGGAGTTACAGATCAACCATTGTACTGCTGTGAGTGGTGAAGGCAACTTGATATTCTTTATTAACTGAACAAAACCCTGAAAACTCAATCCTGCGCTGTATCTATAAAATGCTGCCTCTGCAGCTGAGACTTGCTGTCAGAAAAAGGGAGGACACCCTGTCTGCCCGAGATCAGTTTACTCTGCAAGTGGGAAAGGGCTCACTTTGAAATGAGTATACTCTGCTTGGGGGTTCAGAATTTATGCATCTATACTTGTGTCCGTGACAATTTTAACACATGTCTACGAAACAGAACAATTAAGGCAGCACTCTGACAAACGTCTAGCCTCCGAAAACCTAACATCTCCACTAAATGATGTGGAATGTATTAAGATCTGAGCGAGCACATTTTATGTAAAAATTGGATGGGTTGCAAGAGTTCGAGGCTGCAGTGAGCTGTGATCCAGCCACTGTACTCCAGCCTAGGTGATGGAGCCAGACTCTGTCTCTAAAAAAATTTAACAAATCAGACAGGTTGCATGTTGTAAATTATATGCAGTTTTATACTCACTGAAATCAACCAGTTATAGTCTGTTTCTTCCTGGGGAACTGGAAAGAATGGAGCAGTCTAGGAAGGCTGGGATTTAAATAAAAGATATTAGATCCTTCTGTTCCCAGGCTGAAACAGGGATTAGAATAACACATTTAAATACCTTAATGTTTTTAGCACAAAAAGCATTAATTTGATACTCTGCTTCCTTGAAATGCTTTATTAAGGCCCCCAAGACCCTTTCAAGAGAGCCTGCCTTCCCTGAAGTTAACATCCCTGCACTGCTCCCCACTGCAAACCGCACTAGCGTTTCAAAACAGCGAGCCTGGCCTCTGCTGTGGGGGAGGCGGGAACAGGAAGCAGAGTCGAGGGGAAAGCGGAGACGTGTTTGAGCTCTGACGTTTCGGAGCTAGCTTATGGCTCCAGCAGGGCCAGGCAGAGTGCGCTCATGCACCACTGGACATTAATGACGGTGGAGATGTTTAATAGAATGATTTTAATTAGGCCTGCCCTTCACCCGTCACCTGTGCCTGGAACAAAAGGTCATCTGATTATCAACCAGATATATATGCCACACTGTAGCCACACACACTCTGGAAAGAGTTGGGCAGCCCATCCAACTCTGGCTCCAACCAGTCCTAGACCAAAGGCCACGGGGACCACAGCGGCCAACGCCATGAGTACTTCACACCCAGGACAGTCAGTTGACAGATCAATGCGCCTCTCTCCCTTTCTCTCTCTTTCTTTCTTCTTAATACATTTGGAAGTGGAGTTTGTTGGGTGGGCGTGCAGGTAAGCTATACAACGCTCTTTCCTCCAAGCAGCACACACACCTTCTGAAACCTAAAGCCTGTGTTCAACAAGCCAATAACTCTAGATCTCAACAGCAGGACATGATAATACTTTTCTTTTTCATGACCATATGTGTAAAGATGTTTTTAAAAATAGGCAGTGGCATTCTACCATGCCAAGAACAGAATAGGACAATGACTTCTAATGATTCTACACATTGGCTAAGTCCTCGAGAACAACAGAGAAAGATGGACAGACTTCAGGTAGACGGGGTGAGAGGTGGTGGGGTGGGTAAATACAGGCAAATACGGGCCTGGTGAGGGTCTGCGCAGAGAGGACATGAGACCCACGACACTGTGCACCCACAGAAGGAACAAGTCGCCATCGCCGACTATGGTGGTAGGTGACATGCAAAGTTGCCACTTGCTCCTCTAATTGAGGAGTGTCATCGGAACAGCACTTTCTTAGACAAAGTCCGAAATGAAGCTGGCTGAGTATTAACGTTTCTGTCTCCACAATCAGGTCATGAGCTCCCTGGTGTTAGGAATTTGTCTTCCTCATTTTTAGTCCTAAGCACCAAACACAACAGGTAATAAACAAATATTTGTTGAATTGCCCATGTTTTTATAATTTTTTTTACTTATAATACAGCTCTTTTTCCTTCTCAATTTTAATTGTTTCCATTTCATGTTCAAGGGCGCATTTAATCATACTAGATGAGTTAATGACCACCTCGTAGTTTTTGATCAAAGAACGTGAAAGGTTAAGGCTATGAGTTTATTACATCCTCTGTTCACAGAAGTCCAAACCTCAACCTTGGAGGCCACCAGGTAGCTGTACGGTGCTTTACACGGTAAATTAATACACGGGAAGCCCTATTTATCAGGTTACCCCAACTTTTGTAAGTAACAGCCACGACCCAAAATTCAAGTTCGCCGTTGACGTGGCTTGATAGGTGGGGTCGATAGCACCGACACCTGCCATGTCCATCTGGGCTGGCGGCTGCAGCGGAGCCGGGAGGACCACATGCCTTCAGAGCAGCCTGCCACTGAGCTCAGAAAGGAGATCAAGGCCAGAGTAAGCCAGACTTGCAGCCGCCTGGATTAGGGCTGGTACCAGAGGGGGGTGTGGAATGAGGGAAAGTTCCAGCCAAGAAACTTGAGATGGGGGCTCAGGAGCACAGAGAGCGGGGGCTCCCTAGCTCTACTGAGAAAGGGCATTCACTTCTCCTGCTATGATGGTATCGGGATACCATGCCTACGCCTCACGATTACATCCGGCTCTCAGCTGAAAATGGGAGCCACCAACCAAACTGAGCCCCCGCTGAGGCAGCAAGCTGCAATCAGCACCCCGTCTCTCTCTCTCTCACAGACACACGGCAGCTCATTACACCAAACCGGCATATAGACGGAACCTAAAGCAGCGACAGCTTTGGTGTTGTCATCTTTTCTTCAGGCAGTGTAACAAAATGACCTGACATCCACCTGGAGTGACCTAGTTTCCAAGGCACAGCAGAAAGCCCATGCTAGGTCTTCATCTGGGCTCTAGCAACAGAAAAGTGATGAAAGCATCACTGTGTCCACCGCAGCCACAGGCGATGATTTCTTTTTCTTTTTATCATACGGCCATCCTCCCAGAGCTGTGCAAGGTCCAGACCAGATCATGTGACTTAAGGTCCAGGGTGCTCAAAGCCAGCGTGTGGCTGGGAAGCCTTCATGGTCCTACAGGTTGTTCAGAAAATGCCAACCCTCCTGCCACGGCCCCCCGTGCCCTGAGAGCAGGCACACTGTCTACCCTAGAGGTGTTTAGCATGCTCGCTGACAGCGCCGTGGAGAAGGGAGGGAAGAACCCAGGTGACAGCAATGTGTGAACAAGGAGGAAGGGCGCCCAGGCGGTCAAGGGGTCCTTGCCGCTCCTTGTCCAGAGGTGCCACCTCCCTGGTCCTCTTTTTCCCTCCTCTGTGAAGAGGCCAATAAGGAGGGTCTCTAATGTTTCTTGAGCTCTAAACCTTACGCTTTTAACCTGAAAGCAAAAATCTGGGATTCAGTAGTGAAAATGATAGGAGCAGTGGCGAGTGATGATCAGCATAAGCTATTTACTCAGCAGGAACTGGGCGAGGTGCTGTCCACGCACTGGCTACTTTAATCCTCACTACAATTCCGGGAAATCAGTGCTATTGTTCTCTGAGCATGACAGGTGAAAACACCCAGCTCAGAAGCCTCGGCACAGTGTGCCCGAGGTCACAAACCTAACGAGGGGCTGGGGCAAGACCTAAGGGCCACCGTCTTGTTCCAGGGTCTGCGCAGTCACCCACTCCGCTACATTCTGTGGCTTCTTCTGGACACACGTTTGGAAGCTCTAATGCAGTTCTGCTGAGCAACAAGGCCCGGGCTGGGGCAGGAGACCAAACGCAGGCAGGAGAGCTTCTACCCGCAACACTGTAAGAACCCAGCAACGGTACCTAATCCTCCGGTTCTGTTTTCTGCCCATACTACGGGGACATCACCACTGTCATCTGCTTCACAAGACAGCCGTGAAAACAGAACAAATGATAAAGGTGGACAAGTATTTTGAAAGGTAGAAAAGGCACATCTTGATCTCTCCCGACTCCTGGACTGCGGACTTCTGATGCTTGTTATTCCCAAGCCTCAGGCCGCACCTCTCTGCCGGGGACACTTCCAGGCTCGAGGCTTGTCCTGGCTGGAAATGTCCTTCCCCCTAAGCTCCTGGCTTCAGGCCTCTCAAGGTCTTCAGGATGGAGATAAGATGAGAATCAGTAAAAGAAGGAAGTCCCTGTTTGAATGTATCTCTCTTACCTCTAAGTCCTACATCAGACTGTTTCCACATGTAATTTTATACAGTTTCTTTACAGACCAACCCATTATATGATATAACATATCCACACTAATATTCTCACACACTGAATACGAATAAACACAAATAAGATTATGAGTTTTTACAGGGTAAAGCTGCGTCTTCATTTTTAATTGCCCCAACATCCTACAAAGAGCTCCTGCCGGTCTTGCCCGTGTGAACCGCACTGCAGCGATAACGGGCAGCTCCGATGTCCAGCGTCAGGGAAAGGGCAAGCACGTGGGTTTGGAGCAGAGGACAAATGAGGATTGAAGAAGGAACCTGGGCAGGGTCAGTCCCCCTTTCTCTCAGTAGTTTTGCCCCTGTGAAGTTGGGAGCTGAACCAGAGCCTTGGGGGTCTGAGCTGTAAGAATATCATATTTTTTCTTGAATGATTACAACAGTGCAATTACCTCAGTCTGTCCTCATACCCTACAGTGATGTCAGCCGCTCACCAGAATGAATTACAGACGTGAAAAATGTGCAATTGTCACAAGCGTTGTCTCCTCAAGCAATGTCACACACGGCAGAGAGATTCTTGGCCAATCGCATACTGGAAATGGCTTTTCCTTGCTTTCATTTCCAACAACAACCACAAAACCCAAAAAACAAAAACAGCAAACAATCCAACCAGAGTGCAATTAGTACAAATGGAAGTCTATACACAGTTTTTCTCTTTGTAATAAAATGAATTGAAATTGACATAAAACAAATTTTGAAAAAGCCTAACTGTGTAAAATAACACCAGACAATTAACAAGTGCAAAACAGAACTATCCACGCCAACAGATGACCATTCTGGTTGGCCCACAGTCCTGACGACATCTGTATAGCTGTTCTCTCACATCACAGAAAATCTCTCTGTTGCTATATTTAAAGAAACAGAATCCAAAAAGCAACTCATCTTTAAAATGATTCTTAAATATTATGGAAATTCAATTTAAATATTTTTCCTTGCATTTGATCTGAACAAGTTTAAGAGCTGAGACCTCTCTGCCTGTTTTTTGATGTCAGACAGTGCTCCAAGATCCTCTTGTTTACATGCGGCTGTATCTGAGCTATAAACCTCCGACTAGCATTCTTCCAAAATTGAAGGTATTAATTTTCAGCCAAAGGAAAAGACTTTTCAGCATTATTGAAAAGATAGTTTGGCTTCCAAGAAGCTAGTTTCAGCTCGTTAAGTCATATCAGTAAAAGTTAAAAAAAAAAAAAAAAAAGTAGGTTTTTTTTTTTTTCCCATTCAAAATGTTTTTTAAAAGGTGAAGTTTTCCTAAGATGCTTTCAGCAGCAGGTCATTGCTTCCTGGAAAGACAAGGGTCTGCTGAGCTGTGCGGTTGGCATGGCAATGAGCCTGTTCTGTTTGGGCCCAGGGCCAGTCAGTTTAACAAGGGACTGACACTCTTTGTCGGTTTTCTTTGTACCTTTTGGGACTTTTGTCAGCATGTTGTGAAGCTCAGGTCATCAGTAGAACAGAGAGAAATATATTAAACAATCCAGCCATGCAGACTGCAACAAACGGGTCAGTGACGTGGATGCATCGGGCAGTTAAGTGAAGTTTGCAGGGACAGCCCACTGAGTCTGAGGCCCTGCAGTCACGGTGACAAGCTGGGGCTCCCTGAGTAAGTCACACAGGCACGATGCTAAGTGCAAGGGGAGCAATTTCTTTCCAACTCCGAGTGACTGAAGGAGAGGAAAAATATACATGAATGTTGGCTTAATACTCTCGAACAGGAATTAGGAAGTAGCCATTTTCTATTTCTTCCAGATGCTTGAGTGAAGGAAACAGACTTTTCCTTAACTCTGGGGCCAGGTTTTGACACAGGTGGCATTTGCTTTCTGCGTGCACGCCAAGCACAGGGGGTGCAGAGACCCTCACACTACCCGGGAGCAGCGCCACATGGCTCTCACACGGCTGCCAGCTCCAGGGACAAAATGTCTCTAAGAGAAAAACTGGGAGGTGACAGCACAGAGCGTGGGAGGCCATCCCTCCAGGCTGAGGATAATTTTCCCTCCGTGACCTCCCCCAGAGGCCAGCCCCACGCTCACTGTCTCCCCAACACAGCCCCAGCCTTCGTCTCAGTACCTGGCATGAGTCTGGCATTCAGACGGTATTTGTGGACTGACATACCGCACGGCAATGAGATTCTCCAAGCTCACAGCTGCGCACTGCTCTAATCTGCAGGAAAGCAGGGTCCTGCATGCACCTACGGGAAGGGAAGCCAATAACCACACGGCCCAGAGCGTCTGGCCAACATTCATAAGAATCTGCACTGAGCTGCGGGGCTGGAAATAAGCTAGAAATGGTTTCATAAACGAAAGTGGATTGAGCCAAAGGGTCGCTGTGGAGCCACACCCTGTGAGTGCCAGCACTCGGTTTGTGGGGTCCCACTTCCCAGATTTCCTTGCCGCTTTTGCTCAGACAAACGCACCTGGGTCTAGCTGTCGGTCTAGCCTCTCTCCCAACAGTGGTGCTCCAAGTGCACCCCCCACCCGCCTCACCAGCCCCTTCTCTGCAAATGAGGTTAAGGCGCAGCTTGGTGGAGGGTACCCAGGGAGGGCCCAGAGCAATAGCCCTGGAGATGCTCTCCAGTGCCCTACACTCCAAGAGGGGAGACAAGACCCATTTACAAGTCACTCCAGGAAAGACTCGGAAGTGAAGACTGCTTGTAACATACACTCAGCCAAAGACACGTTGGAGGGTGGTGGGAGAGGGAGGAGGAGAGTTAGGAAAAAGTCACTGAAGCCTCCCCTGAGCTCGTCCTAGAGAACGGATGGAGACCTTGGGAAAATGCAGCAGCTCCGGTGGAGGGAACACTTTGAACAGAGTTTGGCAACAGCTGGGCAGACTAACATTGGGTAATGTTGATGTGTGGGCAAACAAGCACCCTTGCAGACTACCAGTGGGCATATATTACACATTGGTGCAATCTGGATACAATTTCTATATGTGTATAACTTCTGAGTAGGCAATTTGACTCCAGAAATTTATGCAAAGAAATAAATAAGCAGACAAGGTTATGGGCACAGTCACTGGAGCATGGTTCATCAGCACCACGTCTTTGAGAACGCTGTAGCTCTAAAGTGTCCTGACTGGAACATGAATACAAGTTCTAGGTGTTGCTGAGTGGAGAAAGCAAGTCACAAAAGTCCATGTACATTTTAGACACATACTAGACACACACACACACGTGTGCATGCAGAGATAAAACTTCAGGAGAAAACCATTTAGAAAGTGGCTATCTCTGAATAGAATGAATTTAGTTAGGTGTATGACTCCTTCACTTTGTTCTTTCTTCTTTACCTCATTAGGATGTACACTACTTTTTGTAAGGAAAAAGAAAAAGCAAGTAAGTTGTTAAAAAGAAAAGCGGAATAATACACTTCAAGGCCTCCCTCAATTCCATACTGCTCTTAAAAGCTTTTCATGACAATCCTGGCCCTACATCACAGCCACCTGAGTTACGCGACATTACGAGATACTGATGTCATGACCTTCCAAGTACAAGGTGTTTGACAAAGTCTTAGAAAACAAGGAGCTGCCCTCCTCCCCCTGGTTACCAGCAAGCTGCCTACCGCAGTCTCAGCTCGATAAACATCTGTTGATGAGGCTGAATTCAAACTAAGCCAAGGTGTGGTAGGTTAACTCAGTTACTTTCAAATATCCAGAGAGAAGGTTGTAGGAGAATTAGGAAACCCGCCAAATAAACACAGCAAGCAAAATTTTAACAGGAAAATGGGGCCTTTGTACCTGGAGACAGTGTCACCAGCTGGGGGCCCAGGGCCACCTTTGTAGCTAACACTCCCGAGCTCTCTGTCAGTTTTCCAGTACACTGTGATGTAGGGGAAAAAAATGACTTCAATTTTAGACCCTGGACAAATAGAACAACAAAATCTCAGGCTTTAAATGTAGATATGTTGTCACTGCAGGAATACTTTATTGAACTATCAACATAATTCCCAAAGGATTTCCCCCCCGCCCGACCCCCCACCAGCAACTCTTTCGAAATAGAAGTTTCACGTGCATATAGCAGAAAAGGATTTTTCTTCACAAGGTTTTTGATCCCTTTGTGTCCATATAAACTTGAAGCCAATGCTACACATCTGAGCCACCACCAGCGGGAACTCCAGGGCTCCCCACACCTCCTCCCAATTGTTTGAATGCATTAAATTCTAAAATCCTACCACTCGGTGGTAAGCAGGGTCCTGCTGAACTGGGAATATCTACAGCAGTGTTCCCGACACGAGGCTGAAACCCCGAGCTCAGGAACGGGAGCCGGGCAAGGCAACTGGGCTCCCCCTCCCAAAGGAGCCCAGAGCAGGAGAGCGGCCCGTGGGCTGTTCCCGTGTGGCGTCCGGGAAGGCAGCAGGGGCTGGAAAACAACAAGGGTGACCCAGTAAGAGGGGAGCACCCACTGGAAAGAAGCCTCTCACACTTAGGACCCCTACGTCTGGCTTTGGCACATCACACACCGGTGTGTGTTATTTACCTAGAACATTACCTTATTCGGCTTCAGGAAAGCCTGGCGAGTATTCTAGAAAGCAGTCTTTTGAGCCAGCTCCGCCTGGATCATGAGCCGCTGTCAGGACCCCGGCCAGTCTTCCACACTAGCAGGACCACCGACCCTTCAGAGAGGGCTTCCCTGAGTCCCCTGACGGTAGCTTTGCAGGACACGAGTGAGTGAGTGAATACTGATAGGCTATTTCTAAAAATGAACTTGGCGGCTCAACATACACATGAGCTCATATGCACACAAATGATTACTTTTGAAGCAGACTTAGACGCCTAGCATCAGAAACTAAAGAGACAGTACGACAGTTGCCTAAAGTCATTCATTCTACTCAGTAATGACCAGAATGCCCACTTTAACGTCCTTCCCATTTGTAAAGAAAATCTGAATGGGCACCATGGCTTTACTGCCCTGCATTCCCCCGTCTACACGGTGGCCCTGATCTGCTTCTAAGGCGAAGCTGCCCACTGCATGCTTAACTTACACACCCTGGGCCCTGCCGGGACAGCCTGAGCTCGGTAGATCCTTGCTCAAGGGGCTTCCTGCCCGCGCCCGCCCAGCAAGGGGCCATCAAGCACTGCGTGGTGCTGAGTCCCCACCACCCACGCTCCTGCTGCTCTGCTTTGCCTCTGGACAAATCTCCCCCATCGAACTCCCCAGTGTCTGATCTCCCGTCAGCCAACTTCGACTCCATTTTGAAGACCACGTACAACGTCACCTCCTCCATGGGAGGGGTCCCCTGGTACTTCTCCCCGTCTCACCCCGTCCTCTCTCTCTTCCCGCAGCTCCTGGGAAATGCATGCATCAGAACACGCGGCCCGTGCCCTTGAAACGACCGTGCATGGCCTGTCTTCCTCGAGGGACTGATCGCTACAAGGCAAAGAGACTATTCCTCGAGCATCCACAGTGCCTAGCACAGTGGGGGTCAGAAATAAGACAGTGCCAACTTGTATCTAACAGAAGGCAGAAAAACAAACCTAGGGACCCACAACTTCATGCTGATGGAAACTACCCTGACACCTGATATCTCAACTGTCATTGTCCCCTAACGACAAATATTTGAGCTTTCAAACCTAGTAAAAAATTTCCATGTCTTTCACTCTCCGTTTGCTATTGGAACACCTACGGGAGCACGCATGCATGCGTGGTGCAGATGGAGGGGTGCTCTTCACACACACTAAAAACACTAAAATAAAAAGGAGAAAAGACATTTTGAGAATGCTACAACCCAAACCAGAATAACTGCTAATACAAACAGGCCCCTTCCCAAATGTAAGCGGGTCACAAGTAATGGCTCATCTCAAAGCGGCGGCGGCAACACTGTTTACTCTCCATTTGGGGCTTAAAAGCGTTTTAGTTGATGAACAGGCCCTGGAGCAGAAACGTCTAAACGCACGCTAATGCCCAGCAGAGCAGGGACCTCTTTTGATTAATTTACCAGCACTGAAAGCACAAGAAAGGGATCCGACCGCGCTCTACACTGAGCAATTAGGCGAGCGGCGGATGCCTCCAGCATGGTGCACGTCAGCATGAAAGCTGGACGGGGTCGAGCGAAAAAGCAACAAATACCCCACATTGATTAATGCTTATAGGATTTTTTCCCCTTAAATGTCATAACATTTCATTCAGTGGTCGAGCCAAAGAGTTTATATAACATTTAAAACAGAAAAGAGTTCCAAAAAGCTTAAGAAAATTCAGATGTGTCATGAAGGAAAAAAAAAAAATCAAGTCATTCAAAACAGTTCTAAAGAACATTCAAAACAGTTTGGCAGAACTCTGACCAGTTTGCTGAACTATTTTCAGTATGAAATAGCAAGGGGAAAAAATCTTATCACCAGCTTCCATCAAAAAATAATTTTACTATTTTGAATGACATATGTCTTAATTTAAACTATGGAGCCCATTTGCAATGTCCAGTGTGATCTATAGATACTGTTTTGAAAACAGAGAGCTAAAATAAATACAGTTGTACAAATTTATCTCTACTTAGTAATTTTTTTCAAGTTGGAATTTAAACCATACTGTGATTCTCAAATCAGTATCAACTACAGATATGTTAGTAGTTAACCCTCCTGGGTTTTCTGAAGGATTAGCTGAATCAGTTTTTAAAAACCCAATCAATCTCTTTGTAATAAAACAAAACTAATGTATACACATATCTGAATAATGCCAGCTAAACGTATCAACTTACTGGAAAGTCAAAATTTGCTAATTTTACATCCCTGGAGAACATTTCTTAGGTAATTCAGCATCATTTTAACCAATGTATGGGCATGTCTTTGGACTACTCACTATGGCTCTGTCTTAATTGGTAAAATGGAGATGTGCATGCCTTGGAGGATTTTAAAGATTACATGAAACAGCACCCACAGAGCATAAATTCTTACACTCTACCCAGTTACGTCCCTCCCCACACACTCCACCCCCAGTCTCTGCTAAACTGTTTGCAGCACATTCCTATACTTAGAATGCACCCCCATGAGACCCGTTCTCCCTGCACACCTGAGCCTCGCCCCCTCTGTCCCAGCACATCCTACACTGCGCCATAAGGGCAGCGCTGCAATGAGTCTGAAGGGCAGAGATTGTTCTGCGAGGGTTATCGGGTATGTGGAAGACAATTAAATAAACACGTGAATAAAAGGACCTTTAAGGATACCTTTTGCTATGTCTGCCAGAACAATTTAAATTAAATCCCTTTATAGTTTCAAACTCTCACGTGGAAAGACCACAAACATGTGGAAATGCAAAACTGAAAATCGACCCTTCCAACCTTCCCACAATCCTGTCCGTCTTAGGAAGATACATGAGCCCAGAGAGCGCAGACACACAGGCGTGTCTGCATTCGCACGCACTCTGGCTCAAATGGGCTACAATATTTTACTACTGCTAACAGGTAACACAAACGGATTATAGATAAGGTGGACATAAATTTCTACTGATTCCTAGTTCCAGTTTTCTTACATGTATGCAGAAAAACAAAAACAAAAGCTTGCTATTTTAAATCTTTCCAAAGATGGTGACACCCTCCCTCATTAAAAATTAATTTGAAAACTCTCAAGTGGGGTCAGGAAACAAGGGAAAGGAGCTGTCGTCTTACAGAGGACGCAGAGGAATGCAAGACAGAATGCACGTGGGCTCTGCAATCCCCGCAGATGCAGCTGAATGCATCCTATCTGAGAAGCTCCGGTCACAGAGGTATTTGAAAAGCAGAGGGCAAAAAACTGGAAATGATGCCACAATGTTCAACGTACAAGGATTCAGAGAGACCTGTGAATTATTCCACCCTGATTTCAACTCTGGTTTTAAAAATCAGCTTTCACTCTGACCTGTTAATCGGTTTGGTCCTCAATGCTCTTTTCTCAAACCCTCTTCATCCAGAATTGTCGGATTTTTAGCTCTTGAGGCCACATGTTGTTGCTGCTGCTCCTGTGACTTAAATAACATCTGTCCAGGAGAGAAGGTGCTGGGAAAGCCTCCTCGGCCCTCTCGCAAACGAGCAGCGAACACGACAGACCAGACCCGGGTTAACTGTTCTCTGACTGTCAAGCCATTTCGCAAATATTTGAACATCTCTACCACACAAAGTGACCTCAAACATGTTCCCACACAAGGGCCATTGCATACACAAAAGGGACCATAAAAGTCCTTCCAAGTCCAAATCCGAATCCTTTAATCAGCTTCGTGCCACAGAACCGTATTTGCCTACGTGCTGGACTCCCTGTTCTCATTTGCCCAGTTAAACATCCAGCGAGACGCGCAGGCCCTGCCATCCCTTCTGCTTTAGGCCCGTGTCAGCGTGTAAATTCCTGCAGACGGCCCGAGAGCTATGGACAAGGCTTCCTTCTGTTCGCTGCAGTTTCTGTTTGTTTTAGGGTTCGGTGTTTCCTCCGTCCTGAGCTGGCTCTGTCATCAGTTTATCAAGAATGACGCTGAGAATGCCAATTTCAGTTGAAGAAATAATTCACGTGGATGACCTTCACCTGAATTTTAAAGTCTGTTCTGAAATGCATTATTTGAAATGGGGGATCCCTAGGGTGCTGAAGAGCATTTTTACAGAGGCTCGCCGCAGACGCACAAGCGGCCAGCCGCAGCAGGTATCTGGAGTTTGCTGAAAACGACGCATAGCGCAACCAGGGGAGGCTTCAGCCAGCCTCCTGCCTGGCGTGCTGTCTCATCCAGAGGCCTGTCCCCACAGTTTCTCTTTTACTGAAATATTCTTTTTTGGCGTGAAAAAAAGTTTGCATTCCTAAGAAACTGAACTAGAGGGTGTTTCAGAAAACTTAGGTGTTTTTTTGCTTGCTTACTTAAAAATATCTTACTTAAGAAAAGAATAAGCGAAGTTCTACTAGCATTAGAAATTCATTTTGGTCTTTCTGTCAGGCATGCAATTTTCACATCATTCCTTAAATGCTACCCTCTCTCTGTATCGATTATTTCTTGGCTAAATGCCTACCGACAGGTAAACCCCCCAGCCCATCCCCAGCTACCAGGAGAATTCCACGTTTGGTCACAGAGCAGATACACAGTCCAGAGCACAGACGGATGAAGACCAAACAGACGAACTGTTCCAACAGTCTTCATGAGATAATCCTGAAAATGATGCCAGAGGAAATGTCCGTGTCTAGTTTTTGGAACCAAACAGGACATAAATAAAGATAAGTTCATTGTAAGTTGACTTTAAATTCTAGGCTGGCTTCTGTCCCTGAGCATGTCACTTCCCACTGAAATCAACCGGCTGCAGCCTAACGCACAGGGCTTGTCACATTAGCCTCAGGAAAACAAGTGGGAAGGTGAATTACAGCCACCAGCACCTCAACCTCATCCCCCAAATTCCTAAGCCAAATCGGAACGGCTGGGTCTCCTACGTACACCTCCTCAATCATACCATGCAACCAGAAAAATGCTGCAGTTTTCTCCAAAGGTGTTAATTTTCCTTTTGTTATCTGTGGGACATGGGGCCATATCCTCTGAAAATATATTTAAGGTCTTTTTGTCTGAACACGGAACCTGTTTCTGATTAGCAAAGACAAGAAACTGCGATACTGCTCTCTGATGAACGCACTTTTGTTTCACAGCGTGCCTGTCCAATGAGCTTTTTACGACAAACACTGTCACCTGTCACCACAGGGGCTTTGCGGAATCCCAACCAGTATCACACAAGGAGAACACAACTGGGCTAGGACCGACAGCACCGCCTTGTCCTTGCCGATCTAATTATCAGCCCACTATTACTTCCTAATTGTTTATATCACCGATGTAGCTGAAATGATATTGTAATTTCAAAATAGGGAAAAATGTGTATAAAAATTAAGTTCTCCCCATCCCCCCACCTTATTTCTTTTGAAAGGACTAAGGAAAGTGCCGTCTAAGTGAAACGTGCAAAAACATGTACCACTGCCCCCTTCCAAGGAGCATCTGACACGGGAACCTGAAATCGCGGCCAGCACGAGCCACCGCCTCGCAGAGAGGGGGCGCGCACCTGTGGGGTGGGGCAAGACGGCCAGGGCAGGCCTCAGAGTTTACCTTACTAGGGATGGGACAGGAGCTAAAGGAGAAAAAATATTCTGCCTACAGTTTCAGGGTTAAATAAGATCTGCATTCAAATTGGTTTGTAAGCCGAGAAACTAAAAAGAACTGGGCAACCGTCTGAGAAAATTCGTCCTCCGGGTAAACGGATTTCAGTCTCTTCCCTCCTGCAAGATTGAGGCACGCACTGGAAGATGTCAGTTTGTAAAAATCGCTAAGCCAGATCCGTAAGATAATTAACGACTTTAAATGTTTACACTGTGCCGAATGACAGTGTATACTTTTTCTTTCATAAGCAATAGATACAGGATTAACTTGCATCCTACAACGTTTCAACATACTTTCCTCACACTCTGAACCGCGTTTTCCAAGGACAGTCCACTGATGTACACGTCAACCGTTGGCTGACGGCGTGCGCGGTCCTCAGAGCCGTCTCCTCCTGCGTCCTGCAGGCCTGCACGACTGATTACATTCTTGCTACAGGCAGGAAAAACTCAGCAACAGGTGAAGCGGGCGAAACTCATCAACTTGTTGAAAGCTTCAGAACAAGTCACGGGGACGCTCTTTCAGTGGCGCCGCTGGACACCCCAGGACACGTTCGTCGGAGATTTCTTCGGGCGTTTCCTGCCCGGCACATGCCGGAACCCGCTGCCACGTCTACCGTTACAGCTGAAAAGGGCGACCGGCAAGCGTGAACGCGCAGCTGTGCGCCCGGATTTTTGTGACCATCCACAAAGGGAGCAATTCCCACTACTTCCTTCCTTTCCCTTGACCGGACCACCCACCACTGGGGAGAATTCTGCTAGAATTCTCCTCCACGTCCCCAGCCCTCCTTGTTTCAGTTTCCCAGGGCCTCCGTAACAAAGTACCTTTAACGGGGTGGCTTTAACACCAGAAATTTCCTGTCTCAGAGCCCTGGAGGCTAGAAGTCACAGACGACAGTGTTG